>VDFB02104937.1:0-13306 GCA_007258455.2 Sequoia sempervirens | reverse complement strand
GGTCGATTGAAAAGTGTATTTATGAAATTTGTTCTAAAATTGAAAGACTAGAAGTGAGAACAATGTATGCAACAGTCAAGACTAGTGCCATATCCAAGGGTCAGGAGTCAAAACATAATGAATTGAACTACAAGGCAGATTTAATCTTGAACATCCATAATCTTTGCAATTTCCTTACAATTTACAGTTTAACACCCAACCTCCTATGACTACTTATCAAATCCATATGACATAAGCATGAATTTATGACTTAACTAAAGCATTTAGCCCAATCCATTAGATGAAAGAAGCAATTAAATCATATATCAAAGTGGAAGACAAATGACAATTAATGAACAAATCCTTGATCCAAATCCATTAATAACTCATGCAAAGTATCAACATGGAGAGACAATAGGCTTGAGAGATTAGCATTTCTATTCAGGTATGCTTAGAAGCCATATAATTAACCAAATTCACTAGCTCTACTCAAAACTCTAAAACATGGACTATATATGCATTTTCAGTTTTCTTCATTAACACAATTTTGACCTAGACTCCAACCAAAAACCCTTGCCAAACAACCCTGAATTCCTTTTATATTAAGGAGAAAACAAGCCTCATGTTGTTGGAACTTCATTTTAATTTTGCCTTCATTTCAAAATAAATGTCAATTTCATTTACATCTCCAGATGGTTAAATTTGCAACAAAAATCTTCCCACCAAAATGTTTTGCCTCCCAGCTCGTGCATTTTAACCCAGTAAAAGAAAGTAATCTACTCCCATGAAAAATATTTCACTTAGCTCCTTTGTTTTTCATTTTTACTCGCCTTTAACTGTAGCCTTCGTCAAAAGAATTACCAGCAAATAAAGTTTTTAACTCTTGCAAGAAGGCTTTTGATTTCACTTTATCGGATAATAAAAATATTACCCATAGATTTAAAAACTCTTTGCTTCATCAAGTGAATAATTTAATTCACTTTCACTTTGTTACATTCAACCATAAAACCTTTGATTACTTTCATGGAGATTTTAATTTTAAAATCACGCGGGCAATAACACCTTATTACACCTTATTACCCATTATTTAATCTTTCACCTTCAAAATTTCCCGTGCCCCACATTTGTCACCCCATTTAAGACTTTACATTTTCTCGAGCACTATTTGATTTTAAATATTTTACCTTGTATACTGCTTTCAAAAGTTTCCTCGGGCCCACCTTTTCATCGCCCACCCATAGTGCATTAGGTGTTGAAGGGAAAAATGAAGAGATGAACCCACGATGGGCGATGGCCATCGCTCATCGCTAGTTCTTATGAAAAATTTGAACACTAGCGTGCGATGTATTGATCCTGGGTGATGAGGGAAAAACACTAATTTCTCCACTCGTGTTGTAACAGGTGCAATTCCTCCATGGCTCGAACGATGATATGAATCCTCTTCTTGAAAGTTTCTAAAGTCTTTTCAATGGTCTATTATGTGTATCTTACTCTACACCTTCAATCGGCCTTTTGTTCTGAAAGATCTCCATGCAATATCAACAAATCGTCCCCACTTGCCAAAACCTTTACAGTGAAGCCCCAACTCATGCCTTTGATGGACATCCCATTTGAATCCTCTCTCTGGCGCTGGCTTTCACACATACCAATCTGCATTTAAAGGTTTCTAAGACCTTTTCAACAAAACAGTTTTATGTATATGCAGCAACTATGGCATGTATCGAACCACATTCACCTTAGGTTTTTTTTTACCAGACAAGTTCACGTGCCTTGTCTATACCACTTCCTCCCTCTCCTGGCGCGCAGCTGGCCCTTTTCAACAGCGTTTGCTTCAAAGTTTCTGAGGACTTTCAACAAATTCATTTTGGACATATACTGCAATCATGGCCTTCCCATTACTTGGCGCGGGCAAGAGGGATGGGTTTCCATTTGTTTAAAAGTTTCTGAAGTCTTTTCAATAAATCTGCATTATGAATATGTTGTTGGGCACGGCATTCACTAGGGTTTTGTTTTCTCATAAAAATCACACGCCTAGTCAATGCTTCCACATTTTGCGCACATATCTAAATGCACTGCAGATTCGAGCCACCATCATGCAGAAAGCAAACCTCTGTTTTGAAAAGCTCAAGCCTCTTTTAGCTTTTGATGGCGCCTTATTCACAGCGTAGAGTGTTATAAGAGAATTCCTCATTCTTAATGCTTTCAACGGATGTCCGCATCTTCCTCTGATTCCAAACGCCATAGCAACAGAGCACTCACCGGGCACTACACCAAAGAGAAAATTCTCCAATATTTTCATTAGTGAAAAATATTTTACATTTATTTTGATGGCTTTAATTCAAAGTGATTTATCTCCTCTTTATCATTTTCCTCACAGTTGGCTCGAATGGAGTTTTTTATGTTTCTTTTGCTTCATACCATGGCTGCCAATAGAATTCCTCCTCGTACAAATTTGAAAACTTCTTGCATCGGCCTTTCTATCCTTCTCATAAGCAAGTATCTCTTCTTCAAAAAAAACAGTGAGATTTAATGAACATTAATGAATTTGGCCATATATGACAATTTTCCAACTTCCACATCCAAACTTTTAATTGTTTGCAATTAGCCATCCATTACCAGCAATTGACCATATATAGATCCTCAAACTCTGACATTGGTTCCTTAACACTTGATGCTTGTCATATAGATGCACAAATGCCAACATTAGTTTATGGTCATTTGATCTCTCTATGCTTGGACCCATGTCATCACTTGTCTACCCTTGTATGTAACATTGCAATACTTGCATCTTCAGAATTGAGTGAAGTAGGTCAGGTCCCCATGTGGACCCAGCTAAAAAAAATTCATTGTCAAACAAATTTTATGTTGAACTGATCAGATGCTACCTCTGAATGCATTTGAGGTGAAAACATAAGCTGGGTTATCATTGAAATCTGCTTTCAGGGATTTTTGAACAGTGAACAAAAATGGCCAGGTGGGCTCTAGAATCGCCTTGGGAAATGATTCAAATGGCCTCTTGGAGCTATGAAAACTTACAGGCATGCAAATATCTACCGTGAGAATGGAGTGCAAACAATGGTTCGGCAAAATGAGTTACAAAGTGAAAGATATTAACCAACAAAGTTGCTCAGTTGAACTTTTATGCAATTGCACTTGTTCAGGGTCAAATAGAACTTGCCCAATCATCCTTTTGAAAAAATATCAAATCAACACCTGACAATCTACCACTCGACACAATAGATCATTTTGGTACACTGAGCATTTGTGCAAGAGAGCTTAGCTTCAATCTTCATTCATCAAAATATATCGAAGGTCAAAGTTGGCCTCATTGAAACACTGTCAGAAGTGCAGATGCAAAACTAAACACATTGCATTTGGTTTTGACTTGGTAAAAATAGCAAATCAACTCATGGGGTTCTGAAACTAGAAACGGGAATTCATGAATGCATGGAGAATGGAGAGCAACAATCATTTTATCTTGATGATCAACCAGTTGCAAGATATAAGCTCAAACAGGAGGCTACTTTGCAAAACAGAAAGTTTGCAAATAGTAGAAAAGTGTCAAAACCCTCTAGCTTCACTTTTCAAAACCCTGTCAAAACTTATCGCAAGAAGCTGAAAAATTGACATGCACGTTCACATATGTCATATGAGTGAGTCCAAAAAGGGTGTTTTACATGAAAATCAATAGGCACCAAATTATGGCCCTCTAAAGTGGGTCACTTAGGCAGATTCTTTAGGGGTGTTTATGAGTGTACAAGGGCAAATTTTTCAATATGAGCATCTCAAATTTTCAAAATTTGAGAGTGCTACCACCACTATCATACTAGGAGACCTGCCCCCATATGTAACATATGGCAATTAGACCTAGGTAAGCTAATAGTCTCAAATGTATTTTTCAACACTAATCTTGTATGTGCCATATCTAGCCAATATAATCCCAATTCCAAACAATTGAAGGAAAGAATGGAGAGGTGCTTCTCACTTTGAATAAGTAGTGAATTGGGAATTTAAAAAAAATAAATTCTTAGGAAAAATACAATTTATAAACATTGATAAGTTATGTGAGGAATATATAAGGGATAAGAATAGTTATAGATTCAATTGGTTGTGTAACCATAGATTAAGGAGAATTGAAGGGAAAGTTTCAATCCCTTCCAAGAAGATTAAGCCTTTCAATGTTTATACCTTTTAAGAATACTTCATAATGACATACACAACTTTGTGCCAAATTTTGGGGATAGAATACAAAGTGAAAATGCCTCTACATATTATGATGATCATTGCAAATGTTCAACACAATTATGTTAATAGTCTATTTTATTTTGCATCATTTTTGGTGGAAGTAATTCATAAATAACTAGTATCCCTTAAGGTTTACAAGAGAATTCCATATTTTACATGGTACTCTTTCTTATGTCCTATTTTTCAATATCTTAAGAAAGATACTTGGGACTTTGCACTTAAGGTTACATGTGTGTCATTAGAATAAAATTATGAATCCAATTCAAGGAAGAGCATATGTGTGGATATAATTATCACACTTCATAATAATATTTTTTTAACACTATTTTGTGCATATAATTATGAGTATGCTAGGGTATGAAAAAAAATTGTGTGATACAGGTTTTTCAAGTTCTTGAGAGAAAAATTAGTTCAAGCCTTAATCAAATTATGAGCATAATTGGGGTGAATGGTTCTATCATTGATATAGGACAATCATTAGAATGTATGGAGCTAAAGAGAAACCACATTTTCTTCTTTTTTGGGTGCTTGAAAGAATTTCTTTTCTTGAAACCATGTGGAAACTTAATGAAGCAAATAAAATAAAATTCACTTGAGGAAACATAGGAAATGATATTTTTCTCCTTATACATTGAGGATGTATAATTTTAACATAACTTCCAAAGAGTTATATGATCCTAAAAAAATAATTGACAAGACTAGAAAGGAAGTGTGAAGATCAAGCTATGAGCATCAATTGGATGAATTTGAGGATTTGATTAGGAGTTTCCTAACTAAAAATAAATTGAAATAAAAAAATTGGGCATGTATTCTCCATGGTGAGAAAAGAAGAAATTCCCTTGACATAAATTCTCAAGGTGCATTCAATTATGTTAAGGATATAGTTACCAAGATGAAGATAATGAAAATTTTCAATAATTTGGGAATGATACCTCTAATTGCTACTACAAGACTTACTCCTATGGATGGTATTGTGGAAACATAGGAGCATAGTGATCAAGAAATTGCACAATGTTCTTTCCAAACCCTAAGGTTATCTACTATGTCAATTGATGATGGTGAGCACCCCACAAAGATTGCACCAAGATAAAGGGTCCAACCTCTAGTTTATTATGATATTACAAAATATTATGGTAAAAATATTATTCAAGATAAGGAGTTCAAGAAAATTATTTCTTCACCTAGGAGGCCTATTGTTGCTAACATCCCTTTTGAGAGAACATTATTAAATTTGGAAGAAGGATAAAAATTAGTACAAGATGTTAGAGCCTTGGTTTGTGAAAAATTCCTTTCAAATGATTAATTTATTAATTTAGGATAATTTTAGTGAAAGTGAAAACAAATAAAAATATGGAAAGAATGAAAGATAATGATCAACAAGGGGTAGAAAATATTAAGGATACTCCGAAAATTCTTTAAAGGAAAATTAAATTTGGCTTGGCTAACATGAACCCAAAAGAGGGGAGGAGATTGATCAAAGAGAGTGGGTGTCTATTATTTCCAAGATAGGATATATCCTCAACCATCACAATGAATACTATTAGAAAGAAAGATGTTGATGAGGATACCTTGGCGAGTGAGGAGCAACCTAGATATCTATACTTTGGATCTAGATTCAACACAAAGCATGAGACATTAGCTATATGGGTTATATCTCCAAAGTACAATAAATATCAAATAGCTTGACATTAATGAATTAAGGGCAAATTTAATTATTAAGAGATAATGATATACCTCTCACCCCAAGTTGCATCCCTGGTGGTAAGAACTGCTTTGCTCAATGAAGTTGTGATAAGTAGACAACAACCACATTTTGATAGTAGTTAGAGCACAATAACTTTTTACACATGAATATAATAAGATAAAATCTATGGTAGCACAACCTAAGATCATTACAAAAGAATTGGTAACATCCCCTCTTCCTTTAGATAACATGTCTCAACAAGATAGGAATAAGTTGATGTTATGAATAAATGATTTAAGCATAAATTAGAGACAATTCAAGATGCATACACTAAGGAAAATGCAAAAATAGTCAAAGATATTATAGTTTTTTTTTATAATATTTTTTGCCACAAAATGGCATGTTTTTTGTATAAGTTTGATGATGCATGGGCTTGTTATGATTGTTTGATAAAGGCTAGGCATTATTAATCTAAACATAATGTAAGTTTGAATACATGTTTGAATAAGTGGATTCTAAGGGTTCTAGTGATGAACAATATTCAAGTAAATGAAAAATAAAAATTTGATGCTCCTATAGGAATATCAAGTACACATGAGGTGGTGGGACTGTTAAATGATATCTCAACTTATCATTTAGAAGGTTTGACTTGATGCTCAAGGAGAAATTTGATAATGTTAAAGCATTAGAAGGTTTCCAACTACCAAAAATACTTGACAATGGTGGTGATTTAAAATCACTAGAGCATTAAAAAGATAATTTTAGGATATCACCCTAATTTTGATCACATCTATTATTTGGGGGGATTAACCTAGATCTATCTAACACAAATTTAGATAAATTACTAAAATTAGATTTTGGGATTATTTTTTGTGAAGGAGACTAAGTTTCTGTTGGATGTTAGATACAAGACACATCAACATAAGTTATCAACTATCCTTAAATTTAACTAGCCATTTGAGGAGGAGTTTTTCAAATGGATTTACAATTATTCATGAAAATTGAATGATTTGACATTTTGACGCCCTCTTATACACTTGTGAATAACCTCTTAAACATGTCAATATAGTTCTTAAGGAGTTTATAGTAGTGATTAAATATATATAATTGTGGTAAAAAAAATTGATTTGTATAAAACTTGAGGTAAAATTAGGAGGATAATGGCCAACACCTCTCATTTATAAAAATCACCCAAGGCTTTCAATTGAGATTATTTAGTTACTGTAATGATAGAAAAATTACTCCTTAACATGGCCTTGATTTAGTGTTGTAATGTGTTTAACATATTCACATTAGGTCTTGGGCCCTTATGAACTAAATGAGATTATTGGTGCCTTATTTAGAGTATTGTAAAGTGTTGTAACACAATTTCACACTTTTCTAGGGTTTTATTAAATAATTGGGCTTCTTTATGCTTTAATTGGTCTTATTTTACATCCACAAACCTTAATTAATGCATCTTTTCAAGGATAATCCTGACAATAAACCAAGATCCAATCACAATTTAGGTGTTTTTAGGTTGTGTGGCCCAAATTTAGTGATCTGTGACTCATACACCAACTTGGGTGTATGAGTCCCACCTAGGTTTTAGGGCCTTGATCTAGATTTTACATCATTCTAAGAATTTTTGAAAATGTGTCCCATAGTTAAGCCTAATGGGACTCATATGCCACTTCTGGTGTATGAGTTCTGTGTGGCCCAAAATTAAATTTAATTCAAATTCTTGGTGGGATTTTATTCTCCTAGATCTGATGTTGGCTTGTAGTGTTGTAATTTTGAGAAATTCGGCATAAGTATAAATACAAGGTTATTTCACTCATTTTTCACCTAGCAAGTTTACAAGTGACCTAACAACTTGAGTATTCATGCATTATAACAAATTGGAGTTCACAAGGGCATTGAATAGCATTTAAATGTTTACAAGAGCATTCAAGAGCTTATTATCAAGTGTTTTAGAGAATTATTCAAGCATCAAGCATCATGTCAAATTCATCATGCATCATGTTTATTTTTGAGCTAACATTTGTGATGTAGGGTTTCATGATTCAAGCTAGCATTCAATTCAAGATCAATATCATTCAAGCAAGAGTCAAGATCTACATCCATTGGATTCATTTCATACACGTTTGTAGCACTTTATTTATAGGGTTTGGTGAGTTGCAACATTATATTTTGTTCATTCATCATTCTCCTTTCCTATTTCATTTCATTTCAAGGTTTGATTACCAAAACAAGGTTTGACCAAGGAAAACCCTTTTCTATTAGCAAAACAACATTTTTCCCTCTCTTTAGTGTGTGATTTGCAGATTTAGGTTGAATACACATTGAAGAGAAGGTTTAGAGAAAGTTGTCAAGTGTTCAAAGTTGTCAAAGTTGTCACCTAGCATTGGAGATCATTGAAAGGAATCTACATGTTGCAAATTAGAGATTCGGATCCAAAAATCAAGTGGAAAGGACAAAGCAAATATTACAGAGCAAAATCAGACTTGGAATTTCTAGAAAACTATAACTGGATTGATACGCCACTTTTGGCATATGAGTCCTAGTATAGGAAAATTTGCAAATTTTAGGAGTTTCAACTATATCTCTGCCAGATTTCTATTCCTACCCAGAAACCTTAATATGGGACTAAATCACCTAGATTGGTGTATGAGTCCCAATAGGCATTAATTTTAGGTTTTTTAGTATTTCAAGTCTTCATCTAGGCCTCAACAAGTTTCTAGATGCACACTTCTGATTTCTCAGCTTTCTATTCTGATTTACATGCATTTTTAGGTCATTTAGTGAAACCTTACATTGCATTAGCTTTAAGCATTAGGTATTGCATTTCATTATTCTTTCCAAGCCGTAGCTTGGTGGTGAACCCCTCTTTAGTTTATAATCATACCATAGGACAAACCTATTGCAAGATCTATTTCTCCTTTGCATACTTTAGATTGAGATCTCTAGGGTTTTCCTTGAATGATTGTGGTAGAAAAGTGTCGTTCTATGTCCTAAACCATAAAGCAACCATTTTACCTCATTTCAGTTATGCATATTTTCAAGAGGCTAGGGTTTTTTTGGGAGTTTTGTAAGTTTTTCAAATGTTAGTTGTGGTTGTTTGTGACTCATCCATCTATTATTTCTTTAAATTTTATTATTCTAGTGAGGAAGGATTTTCAAGGATGGATAAGATTGGAATGGAAAGTTCCAACTACATGTGGAATTTTGATAATTATTTTTGTTCCATAATCTCTTTCTTGCTATGGTGGAGTGGAAATATTAGAGATATTGATAGTGTATCACTTTTCATCTCGTACAGTTTTCACTACCCTCTTCACTAGTTCATTGTATGATAAAATATTGTCCGAGATTAGCTACAACAACTTAGAGGAGGATGGTGCTATATGTCCCTTCAATTGTTATTCCTCCATTTATAGTGGATGAGATTGGTCAAATTGCAAAGGGAATCATCCTCACTAGCTCCACATTCCCCACTCTAGCTACTAAGTTCTAGGTGGGAACACTAACCCCTCTACAACCACATTCTTTTTCCACGTCTATAATTACATCTAATTGTAGATATCCTTCTCATTTATCTCCATCACCATGTCAACCTAAATACAATCTCTTTATTACCATGAGAGGTTAGAGCATATTTTTCTCTGACTAATTCTTCTAATTTCTTGTAAAGGCTCATGAACTTCTCCAAAAAAAATTGCATGTCCTTTCTTCAAACAATTTGTAATCAATTCATCAAACAACTATAGAATGATGTCACTCATTAGTGGGGATTTTCTTTGTAATTCATTCTATCAAAGGATTGGATCTTTATACTATGATTAGGTAGAAAAAGTGAGGAAAAATATTTGTAATATATGTAACCACTATTTGAAGAAATACAAAGAAAATTGTTCTCTATCAATTCTTTCTTGATACAAATCTTTGTTTGAAATGGTATGAATGAATGTTCTCAATTTAGTGTCATTTTTTATTGTATATGTGTATGCTTTTGAGGTAAGGAATTAAGAATTTTGAGTTTCTTCATCATATTTTCTATGTTAAATTATTTTTATTGTGTTAGTTATTACTTAAGGAGTAATATAAGTCTTTTACAAGAAATGATGGAGAATATAAATGTTGCAAATGATTATTAAGTAGGACCTAGGTTGTTTGAACCATATTTACAAGTTTCACCTTTATAAGGAAATGGTAAATGATTACAAATTATCAAATATATCCTCATCAAGAATGAGCATTGATAGTTAATAATTTACTTTGTAATTCCTCAAATAGGCACCAATCACTATTCAAAGAATCCCTTCCAACCCAATGTTGCAGGGACTTTCAAGAGTCATAAATTTTAACTTGGAATTTTGTTTTGGCTAAAATTTTACGTGGAAGTATGTCTTTATGAGTTGATTGGAATTTTGAATAAATTTGATTTGGTTGGAGCTCATTTTGGCACTTTTCCAAACCCAAATTCTTTCATTTGGGGCCTCAAAATAAGCTTAGTTATTTTTCAAGATTTTCTAAATTTGTTTTTTCTTAATGATTTTGAAATCATGCTTCCAATTTGAATTTTAAGTTGACAATTAGTGTCACCATGGTGGTAGGAAGATATTTCATAATTTTCCATTTTTGGTAATTTTGCATGCATAGCCCTTTGACCTCAAAAATTATAAAATATATTACTACCACTATAGTGACACTAATTGTCAACTTAAAATTCAACTTTTCATATTTTAGTAGATATAAGGGTTATCACTTTAGTTGTAGAAGCAAAGAAGAAGAATAATGAAGCCTAGAATTGAAATTATTTTTTGGTTGAATACTAAAAAAAATTGAATTGTAGGCATGTAAAATGGGTTTCTTTCTTACAAGGTTACACCTTGCAAAATGAGGAAAATAGAACTAGGTTTTTGATGCTTTGAGTAGGCATACTATACTTTTGACCAAAATGGAAAATAAGGTAGTTAGTTTTGACGTTGGATCAATATCTGTATGAGTGAATAATTTTTGGGAAATTGTTAAACAGTTGTAGATTTCAGTACCTAGCAATATGGAGCACATTAAAGGTGAATAATTTATATAGGATGGCTAACTCTTCAAGGTAAAGTGACTATGTATTCCAATTGGATCTATGAGAGAGAACATAATCAAATAATTTCATAGTAGTGGGTTGGTTGGTAATTTTGGCAAGGATAAGATGATAGCTTTGGTAGAGGAAAAATATTATTAGGCAAAGATGAAGAGATGTGTAACTAGATATGTGACTAGGTGTAGGATTTGTCAAATGGATAAATGAAATTTATATAATACATGCTTATATGCCACTACCAGTACCTACAAGACCATGGCTAAGCTTAAGTATGGATTTTGTATTGGGGCTTCCAAGCACACAATGAGGTAATGACTCCATCTTTGTGGTTGTTGACCACTTCTCAAAGATGACACACTGTATTTCCTACATGAAAACTAATGATGCTTGGGTGGTAGAATTATTTTTTAAGGAAATTCCTAGATTACATGGTGTTCCAAGGACTATAACATATAATAGGGATATCAAAAAAATATGAGTCATTTTTGGAGAGCTCTATGGAAAAAGATAAGAACTAATCTACAATTCAATAGAGCTTATCACCCCCAAATAGATGGGAAAATAGAATTCATAAATTAGAGTTTGGGAACCTATTGAGATGCATTTTTGGAGAGAAGCATAGGTAATGGGACTTAGCATTACCTCAAGCTGAATTTTCCTACAATAGTTCAACAATTAGATTCACAGTTGAATAACCATTTTAGATTTTTTATGGTCAGAATCCTAACGGTGTTTTGGATTTGGTGCAATTACCAGTTAGGAATAAAATTAATGATGATGGAGAAGCATATGTAGAATATATTCAACAATTACAAAAAGAGGTGAGGCAAAAACTATAGGAGAGCAATGATAGATATAAAGTTACAATAGAACATGTTGGAAGAAGGCATAATGTATTCCATGAAGGTGATTTAGTGATATTTTATTTGAGACAATAAATGTTTCCTATAGGAACTTACAACAAATTGAATTACAAGTAGATTGGTCCTTGAAAAATTACAAGGAAGATAAATGATAATTCCTATGAGGTGATTTTACTAGAGAATTTAGGTATTTCTCTTGTATTTAATATTTCTAATTTTTATGCCTTCCATGGTGAGGATCATGATGAAGATAGTAGGCAAGAAATGAATTGGAAGAAACAAATCCTAAATAAGTAGAAGGAAAGATTTCATAGATTCTAGAAAGAAAAAAACTTACACTCAATAAGGTCAGTGTACTAGGTATCTAGTACAGTGGAAAGGATTGGAACCAATAGATACATATTGGATCATAGAAAAATAATTAAAGAATCTAGATCAACAAAGTGGCATGAGTTTTAAAATAATAACTTACCGGAGCTATGTTCCTTTCAACTAGAGGAGAATGATGAAGGGGCTTTCAAGAGCCATAACTTTTGACTCAAAAGTCTATTTGGGCTGAAATTTTACAAAGGTGCATCTTGAGGAGTTGATTGGAATATTGACCAAAATTAGTTCAATTGGATCTTGTTTTAACACCTTTTTGAGACCAAATTCTTTCATTTGGGGCTTCAAAATAAGATTTTAGTTACTTTTTAGGATTTTCTAAATTTGTTCTCTTAATAATTTTGAATTCATGTTCCCAATTTGAATTTTAAGTTGATAATTAGTGTCACCATAGTGGTAGGAAGATATTTTGTAATTTATGAGTTCAAAGGGGTGTGCATGTGAAATTTCCAAAAATGATAAATTATGAAAATTCTCAAAAACTTCCAAAAAAGGTAATTTTCATATTTTAGTTGATATAAGGGTTTTTTTTCAGATGTAGAAGTAGAGAAGAAGAATAATGAATCCTGACCTTGAATTTATTTTTTGAGTTCTAAATGTTTACAATAATGGTGAATTATAGTCAATGATTTTTTGGTTGCATCACCCAATTGATTCTAAAATGATAAATTCATCAAAGAATAAGTTATTTCTATATTCACTAGAAAATTAAAGGTACGTGGAATAGGTTAGTTAATCCCCATGATTCAACAAATCCCCACCCCTTTTGTGTGGTTTTTATCATCTTCTTTACATTGAAAAACTTCATGAGAATGTGCAGATTTAATGTGTCTTAAATGATCACAGCTAGATTTTGTAGAGCATGAAGTGCATAAGAGAAACCTCATTTCTCTCATTCATTGGTCAAACATTTAATATTATTAACCATAGGAATTCAAAACCCCTTAGAGAATATTAAAGAGAGGTTGGGAAACCATCATATTAAAAATGAATAAAATAATTTATCAAGCAAAAATTAAATATTTCTAGTTGGACTCTCAATGAAATATCACTTTGTTGGTTGAAGAATTT
>VDFB02104936.1:0-13137 GCA_007258455.2 Sequoia sempervirens | reverse complement strand
GGATTTGGAGTCTTCAACACACATGAAAGTTCATTTTGCTTATCTTTGTTTAATGGCTTTATTTTACCAAAAACACTCTCTTTGATTAAAGTTTCAAACTAAGATGTCCAATGTCTTAATTTCTTAAAACCCCACAAGATATTTTATGTGGAAATTCAATGAACTTAAGGCAAGGGTTTTCCTATTGTTTACTCAAGAAGACAAATTGAGGTATAATCCAATGCTTAGGAACCTCTACAGACGTGAATCCGCAGGGAAAGCAGTAACATATGGATTGAGTCAATGATATTTTTCTTCAAGAGGGTTTGAAATTTTGAGAATCATGTTGAATGTTTGTTTGCAAAATGTTTTCGAATACAACACTGTGTTTTCAAACAAGCAATGTAACATCCTAGCCTAATGGGTACGTTTTTCTTAGTGGGCTTGCCTCATGCCCTTCAAAGAAGAGATGATTTTACATGCAACCAAGGAAAAATATAGAGGTATGATGAAATCCTAACCTCTATATTTCAACCAAGATCGGACATGGCAAGTAACTTCTTGGAATCTAAGTTCCAATGCACCACTTTGATAAACTCGCTCAATGGATAAATAGGCCACTACAAAACAAGGATTCTAGTTTGGACTTTCTGTTCGTAGGAGTTGCTGACTCCAATGTGGCAAGAGTCCCTCGATCCATCTTGTCGAAATCAACCACGTGATATTGGCGTTTCTTCCAATATCCACATTTATATCTTTACTGGAAATACTCTTGGGTTCAGAGTGTTACCGGTTGAGCCGTTCCCTTGGGTGATTACTTTTTCCCACAAGGCGGGCCCTCTAAGATAAACAAAAGAAAGCAAAGACACAATCTGTAACTCGATCAATCTTTGATGGCACAAAGAAAGAGAATATACACGAAAGTGCCCCTACTCACACTCGCACAAGATGTTCAATTTTTAAGCCCAAATCGAAGTGTTTCAAAACAATGAAATGCATTTTGAGTGTTTCTCTTGCACCCTAGATCACACAAAGCGCAAGGGGAGAGGATATGCATTCAAAATGCACCCAAGACAAAATCATAATTCAAGCACTTGTTCGTTTTATAGCCTTCAAAGCAATTGTGTGATTCGTTTTAAGCACCAAAATGAAGTGTGAGTTTTGATTGTTCAATTTTTTAGCCCAAAACGAAATCTAATAAGTTTGTCCTAAGATTCATTTTAAGCCCTTTGCAATGAAAATCAAATTGTTCATTTTAGACCCAAATGAAAATTAGTGTTCTAAAATGAAAAGATAAACAACTTCATGAAGTAGTGTTGATCAAACACTTAAAGCGTTTAAAAACACTTTGAGTTTTCAAAAAAATTCTCCTCCTTTCGTTTTCATTTTCCTTGTGCCTTCGTTGTTCGTTTTGTACCTTTTCCTTTCGCTTGTACCTATTCCATTACCAAATAGAATTAAGGCATGTTAATTTTATGAAGAAATGTTATTAAAGAGAGGAAAAAAAAAGAAGAAGATTGTATTGACATTCACTATTGAGTTGTTATTATTTTATTTATTTATTTATTCGTTGTAAAGAAAACTTAATAATATCATAAATAATAAAATAATAACTCAATAATGAATGTCAAATGTGTTTTTAATTTGCACCTATTTTTGATTTTATTTACATACATAACAATGGTTTTCCGAAAGCAATGGTCTTCAAAGTCAATAAGTCAACAAATTGATATCCTAATAAGTCAAATAGGTAATAAGCACTTAAAAGGAAAGAGTGGCTGAAAGGTCTTCAAGTTGATTGTATTTATCATAAAAGACCATTAATAAGGATATTCAAAACAAACTTTTTGACATGTCCAGCCTCTTTCCCTCTTTCAAAATTCACACGGATCAAGACCAATCAGGATAAAAGGACTCAAGCAAATCACAGCATAAATTGTGATAGAAGAAAATTCAATGTACAATGTGTATCTTAAAGTCTTCGCCATAACTGCACCCAGTAAGCAAGCTACACCATAAATGCATCCAACACAATAAAAATAAAAAAAGAAAGCAGCGTAAGGATTGAATCTTTTCCACTTTTCAGATTGATTTGGTAGATATCCTATGATACTACTGAGGTCAATGGTTATGGCTGTCCCCTCTCCTTGTAATGATGCGATAGTAAGGTGGAGTTAATGTGATTTTAGGAGGAAACCAATACGTCCAACAAAGTCAGACTACAACTGCACAGATTGGTGAACATTCAAGTTTTTTGATTATCCAATACCTGTTGGCGTTAAGCTGCAACAGAGAAAGTTTAGTACGCAAAGATTAACTTACAAATGAACACGTAATTCCACCCAAATGGTCATTGACAATAATAAATCCATATTTTAGAAATATTCCCTCTTAGCAAAACAAGCCTTATTATCATAAAGACTATGAAGGCGCACTCATGGAATTTGAATTTCTGTTCTATTGCTACTTAGTGAAGTTATTAATAACCTGAAAATACTGATGCAACAACCTCTTCTAGCAGTAATGATGCAAAGAAAGGAATGAAGTAAAAAACTCAAGGCAGAGGTTAACAGTGGTAGTGGCCATGCGTTTTTCAAAGAAACGTTTTGTCTTCAGAAAATAAGATTTATAATTTAAGAGAGTCTGCCAGAAAATTGGAGTAGAAGATACTGACATGGCAACCTCTTCTAGTAGTATAGAACCAGCCGACATTCAAGCTCAAATCAAATCTATACATTCTACATTTGTATATGATCACATCCAAACCAAAATTTGCAGGATTCATTTAGAAAATCTTGACACCTATTAGTGAATCCATACAATATAAGCAATTATATTGATGGCAGCAAAAGAAGCTTAAAGAAATAAAAAGAAATGTGTATATTATGTGACTGTAAGCATCTTGTTCACATTCATACGAATATCAAACAATATAAACATCAATGAAATAAGGCAATGTCCATAACAGGTGTTGTGGACACAAGACTATCTCTACAAGATTCGGGTAAAATCAGATTTGATGTAACGCCAAATTTTTTTTGTGCAACATTTACTACTCTTCTAGTTGTGGAAAATAGTAGTAAGATAGCTGTCATGTAAGTTAGAACAAAAATAGAACAAGATTTAAAGCCCCTTCTAGCCAAGATGAAGTAATCTCTTAAATCCTTGCATGTAAGCATCTCAACTTCAAATACCTAGAAATGTTAGTTTAAACACACAAATCTGCAAATACTTCCATGAAATAAAATATCTATGCTAAAGAAATGCCACAAGTAACAAAAACAACATCAAGAAGACATTTCAAAAGCAAGATAATCACCTATTCCATGTTGGATTGGTGTCACATGTGCTAGTGATCCTTTCCCAACCCTTGATCAATAGCTAAATGATGATGTATTGCAATGGAGATGAAGAACAAGATTATTTCTCAAACCAAGAGAAAGTAACTCTTGCATAAAATTGTGGATCCATGGAATGAGAAATTGAGTGGCCTTTATTTTATATAGATTTTCTTGATGAGAGATTGGCCAAGCATGGTGAATGTGGGACTAAAGATCCTCTAATGAGAAGATGACACTTGTCAAATGATGATAGGCCAATGGTTGTGCAAGATTTGGGAAGAGTTCCCATGAGAGGGAGAATTTGAATTCAAATTTGCAATAAATTTTGAGAGGGGGACAAGAAAAACAACAATAAATGCAATGTTTGACTTGTCATGTTGAGGGAAAATGAGTGTTTTAATAAATCAATAAAATTGATTTATTGTGCAAGTGGCTAGATCTAGATAATGCAAGTGGGATGGGATTAACATTTAATCAGGGTTAGATTAAATAGATGATGATTATGCTAATTTAATGCTGATTAGGTGAGTTGACCTTTAGGATTTAAATATTTGATTTATTTAAATCAGAAAAGGATGAAATATGGATTTAATTAAATAAATGTTTGATCTATTTAATTAAAGTGATGATGTTTGATTTATTAAAAGGCTGATGATAATGTTTATTTGATAAATGACCTTAGGAAATGAGATTATTTAATGAATGGATGAAAGTGATGAATGGGCCTAATGTGAGACCTAATTTGAGAACCATCGAATGCATAATGTTAATTTTGCATGTCTACACTATCCACATGAGAAGCACCCTGTACCTCTACCAAAACCTCTACTACCAGGTGGAGCACTAGACTATTGAACACTACCCCTGTTAACTATAGATTGTGAATTCTGGGTTGGCTATTTAGACCGCTAACATTTCATTCACCTCTAGTTCTTGTCTCTGTCCCTCCTGGGCTAAGATCTATCATCCTAATGAGATCAATAATTCTTATATTTAAACTATGAAGGCTACTGCTACTACTATTGGCCACCCTTAGAGGGTGTTTGTTGACTCCTAGATGGGCTTGCTAACTGCGACTGACCACCACATGAATTGAACCCTGCTAGAGGCGCACTGCCAATTTGAACCCCCATCTGTCCACCTAAGGCCATAGCTAGACTCCTCAACAATTTGGGCCTTTTCCATGGTTACCTCCATGGTCTTCAACTTGAACACCCAAACTCCACCACTGATGCAGACATTTAAGCCCCTAATGAAATGTTGTACTAGTATGCACTCATCATCTTTGATACCAACATACTGCTTAAGTTTGTAGAATTTCTGATCATATTGTTCCATTGACACAACCAACTGTCTAAGCTCATGAAACTCATCTGCTTAGTGTTATCGCTAATGGTCAGATAAAAATCAGGCTCTGAATCACTCAAAGAACATCTCCCATGGCATTGAGTTAATATCTAGGTGGAGCTTTTTCTCCTCAAGATGCCACCACGTGGAACCAAACCCACGAAGATGCATAATGGCGCATTTGGCCTTGGTATTACTACCATATGGGTGTATACAAAAAAATTGGTTTAGATCAATAAGTTAGGTCTTTGCCTCAAGTCTACTGCTTGACCCATCAAAATTTGAAGGATGTGCACAAAGTAAGTCCCTCATGTGACCAGGTAAAACATCATCCTAATCAACAGCTAACTCCCTCCTCCTGGGAGATCTCTCTCTCCCAAATAACTAATTGCTCTCCTTCCTATCTCAGACCAAGCTGAGCAAGAACCTCCTTTAGTAATTGGTGCAATTGAGCACCCTTCATCTTAGGCTAACCCACATTCTATCCTACACCACCCTGGTTGTTCTGTGAACTCTAATGCTCCTCACAATCTGACTCATGAGAACTCTGTGGAGGTGAATCTTGATGATTGGCCCCATGGCCACCACCTCGCCCTCAGCCTCAGCCTCAACCTCTACTCCATCTCCCAGGCATGATCCTACACAAACAAGTATAGGGTATTAGACAAGGTCGATAAGGAAAAACTTAAACTTCAAACTATACATCTAAGACAACTTAATTGGCTAATTGTTATACCCAAAGCACCTAGTGTTTAAACCTTGGCTTTGATACCATTATGTAATGCCTTGTCGAGTACCCTAGAGGACAAGACCTAAATAACAAAAAATGAACAATTTTTTTTCCTAAGTGCAATGTTGTGCAATGAAATTGAACATAACTTCTATTATTTTCCTATGTCCCCTAGGGTGCACGACTGCATTACTTATTTTCTATTATCTAATTTAAAAATCCAAAAAACTTATTAACAATTAAACACTAAAAAACATTAAGCATAGCATTTATTCATCACAATAGATCATATGCACCATGAGAAACATCCATTCAAGTAACATATAAGGATAAATGATTCACTTCTTTTCTATTAAAAAATACAAAATTATTGGTTACATCATTCCTTACATATATGGATACATCAATTTAGAGTCTCAATTACAATAAGTATAACAATACTTCCTCTAATCTAGTGAGGAGTGCTCTACAAGGATACATGATACATGATCAATACAAAGCAGAATACAAGTACATCGATCAAACTCCCATAAATAGGTGCAATGCTAAAGGCAATGGATCAGATGAAATAGCCACATCATGAACATAAGGGGAACCCAATGGAGAACGTTACACGTTCCACCCAACCACGTGAATCCAAAGATTCACCCCCCATGCTAGGAGTTTACAAAGGGCCCCACCAACTAATAGAAAAGGATTGGGTATCATAAGGTTGAAAAAACTCACAATACAAGACAAACACATCAACAAGAGAAACAACATCAAAGGCCATACTTCTAGAGGCACATAGAAACATAAAAAAAAAAAACAAATAAAGAATCTCATGGTTGTCGTAGGGGAAGTGTCATCACATAACTAGACATAGGTTATCCAAGTAGTTCTTCGTAGGCCCCAATCCCCATCTCGGGTTATCCTGGTAGCCTCTATCGAACTCTGACCCCTCATGCCAACTATGCAGAATCAAACTACCTCTCGTGGGGATGAAGTCATCGATCATTCCAACTATGCGGAATCAAACTGCCTCTCATGGGGATGAAGTAGTTGATCATGCCATTCTAGGCGTTCCCATCTCTCCTCAAGTCTAAACGAGCACTTGAGGTTGAGAGAGGTACAAATTTATCTTGTTTGGTGTTTGAGCTACCCATTCCCCCTAGTTTATTTGAATGTTATCACTTATTAACAAACTTCCACATGGGTTATCCAAGCACCCCTTTGTGCATTGGCCCCCATTGGAAGCCACTTCCCTATTGACCACCAAAAACCATTGAAATTGAAAACAAGTCCACTTGCACGACACATTAACAAAAGGAACACATTGTGAGGCATTAACCCATCCCGCTCTCATAGACCAATACATCAATCGAAAAGATAAGAATATCATGCAAGGTGAATGGACTTCAAGGAAAAATCAAGATAAAACTTTTGCATCAAGATAAAAAATTATATTCATCACGGGAACATTACATCCTAACCTTTGGAAATACTAGACTCTAAGTTTCCATTCACAAATAATATAACAATTATCAATTTCCACAAATTTGGTAAATACACACACTTTCACCTAATTCACATAAACATTCAAACACAAGGAAAAATAAAATCTAGAATGGGCTATAAAAATCTCATTTTGGGAAATCCAAAGATCATCGTATCATAATTATACCTTCATTAATTACAAATTTCCATTCAATTTACTATAATCTCATCTATCATGTTATAGATAGTTTATTTCCTATCTTTACATAAGTTTCATTCATATTTCTCAACAAATAAGATAGCAATACCTTATATCAATAACATATATACATATGTTTAAAAACATATACACACAGATATATATTTTATTCGCAATTTAAAAATGAAATAACTTATTGACACATTATAGAATTTTGTTAACTATCTTATAATAGGATTAATAAGATAATGAGAATACACAATTATATATCTATTAAATTATATACATGCATACATATATATATAATACATATATATATATAATACATATATATAATACATATATATATATAATACATATATATATATATATAATACACACACACACACACACATATATATATATAATACATATGTATATGTATTATATATATGTGTGTATTATATATATATATTATATCAACAAAGTTAGTAACTCAATTATCCTCCCTTGCTGTGCGGCTATTTTCTTCTTCGAGAACTCTCCATAGTAAGCTAATTGACTTTCAAATACCATTGACCTAGTTTAAACGCCTATTCAAAACCACAATCTAATGATAGAAGATAGTGGTCAAACTAAAGAATCACTATTTTATTTCTTATATTATTAACCTTTAAAAAATAAGAGGGAAAAATGACATAGACAATGCCATAGAGATAGGCCAAAATAAATTTGGGGGTTAACACCAAGTTTACTGGTACATCGACTCAGTTTGCAACGACTAATCACCCAAGGTCGATATACTTCAAGTTAATTAATAGTGCACAAGATCAACAATTGAATAATATTTAGATTCAGTATATAACACAGTTAAATATTATTGACACGCCTAGCAGCGTCTAAAGACGGATATTATCCAAACTGAATTTTAAACTTGAGTGAGAACAAAGAGTGAGGGCAGTGACCTTAATGACTGTAATTACAATCATAGACTTTCAACAATTACTCTACAGGAGTTCAAGAGATGAAGGCATTGCTCTCCATTTACATGTAAGACAAAATACAACTATCTAAAGGTAAACTATAACACCTCCATCCAGTGGTAATAATTCAAGGCCACTCCTTCATTAATACTTGTGATTATCAAATATGTGGTACTCATATGATATAAATGGTAAGAGAGGAGGTGTGGCAAAAATGAGAAAATATTGATAGGCCGACTGGTCGAATTCACAGATGTGATCTCCACTAGACTCACTACATATAACACTAGTTGTAAGGAATTAAGAATGAATTTCCTGGTGCTTAGATAAAAAACTAAACAAATATGTGTTACAAGTTTAATACAAAGTAAGTTTAATGGAATTCTAATTTTCAACGCTAAGCACGGGTATTGCCTATGGCATGCTTGAAACATAGCTTCACATCAGATATCGATTATCACATGCAAAAGCTCCTCCTATTATTTATATGAGCAAAAAGCATAGGTCACGGGTTTGGTGTAGAAAGAGAATGACATGGCTTGGCTGCAATAAGGAAATAGAAGGATAAACAAGACAACATCTTAGCTTCATTTCATATAAACACCATCCAGATTAAACAAGCCAAAAATATGGAAAGGGTTCTTAATAACCAAAATATAAACGATTGTTCCAAGCACAAATAAAAAAATAAAAAAGAACACACAAAACTAATTTTCTAGGGTTTCAATCATGAATCTTTTAATGAATTACTTCAACAAACTTAACCTATAAGTAATTTAAAGAATAGAGAAACCTAGGTAAATTCAAATTCTAGAGCTGAAGGTATTATCGAGACTAATTTCCAGTTGCAGCTCAACTTCTCTTCCAAAGCTTTGATCCCAGCTTCAAGCCCTTTCAAAGTCTGACACCACAATAAAATTTCACAACCCTGGACAAGAACAATTTCAAAAAATTTCCAGAAAAAGCAAAGAAAAGCTTCCCCAAAACTTCCAAGCTTTCATGGTAAAAACAAAAATCCAAAATTAGTTTCCTTTCTTCCGGGGGCCATAAAACCAATTGCCCCTCTCAAGATAACTCCACTTCCAATTAATTAATTTCCCGTAGCTGTCCTATCCTCCACTAATTAACATTTTCCCTCTTTTCCAAATTCAATTTGATTTTCCTTTTTAATTTAACTTGCACACAAAAAATGTTATTTATTTATTAATTGTTATATTAAATTTCTTATATAATTTATTTATACACGCATATTAGTACATATATATTTATATATGTATGTACGCATTTAAATATATGTGTATATATATTATTTAAGTATTCTATATTAAAATTATCTCTTAAATTAACAAAATTTAATTCCAACACCAATTTAATTTAATCTTTTAATTTAATTTAGACTTTTATTTAAATTAACCAAGCCTTCCAACAAGATACATGAAATAAAATGAAATAATCAATC
Organism: Sequoia sempervirens; assembly: GCA_007258455.2. NCBI lineage: Eukaryota > Viridiplantae > Streptophyta > Pinopsida > Cupressales > Cupressaceae > Sequoia > Sequoia sempervirens. Next base: position 3,644 of record VDFB02104936.1, on the reverse strand, counting down.
CCAAGCACATGTCTCATACATAACTCCAAGATCAGTCCAACAAATAACAATCAGAAACATGACGAAGGTTAAACGACCACAAAAAGATGGAACAATACTAACAAAACTCATAGACGAAATGGGATATTGAAAACTCATCCTCAATGAGGATGATGGCTCGAATTGGGGGACCCATTGCAACCTCCGAACAATAGCTCCATTGGGCTTTGGCACAATCAAACTTCATAAACAGGTGGAGTAGATGCCCCGTACCTGCAACCTGTAGTAAAATGAAGTGTCAAGCATGTACATATACAAATTTCCAGTCACACTGTGATGAGGAAATCACAGAGTCACAGGGCGCTCGCAAGTGAGTGATACAACACTGTCCCCATCACCGACACATAACAACTAATATCAACACATGAACACATACATCTAAAATAACACAATATCCATCATATTCAGATAAACAATTAACTAATTTGCATAACATTGCTTAAGTAAAAGAAATCAAATAACTCAATGCCATTAACTTCATTAAACCAAACATCATAATGTTATGTATATCACTAAACTAAGCATCATAATATTGTCTAACAATCTCAACATCAACACATCAAAATATCACCATGTTCGTATAATACCCAATATAGTCATATTGTCTATCAAGCAGTAACATAAAGTCAAGAAAAATAACATCATAAAACCTAGGTGACCTCCAACAAGCTGTCCAAATATAAGCAAATTGAGTGGGCATCACATAATTTATTTATAAGTAGGCGAAATAAGAGGTTTATTAATTAAATAACTTGGACTTAATTAATTAAGTATCTTGACCAATTTTAGGTGTATACATTTTTCCCCTCTTTGAAGTGATCTATTTACAAATTGCTTTAAAGAAAAAATTGCTGGTGATGTTGACAAATTTTTTTTGATATGCCCCAAATGCTGATTTTTGAGTGATAATTGATATATTGCCCCTTGGGAGATAAATTGGTGAATTTTTGATTTTTTTTGAATTTTTTGATGATTTTTTGATGATTTGATGATAATTTTCAAATTTTATGATGCAGAGACAATTTATCTCCTGAAAAAGAAGATTGAATCTGCCAATTTGATTAATTGATTAATTGATACCCCTTTTTGCCTCCTTGTGTTTGATGTTTGATAATCGCTTCAGCCAATGATTTGATGATGTTTGATGATAATTGACCTCATGATAGGCGAGAATCAATGATAAGATGATGATCATGATCATGATTGACCTCATGATAGATGAGGATCAATGATAGGATGATGATGATTGACATCATGATAGGTGAGAATCAATGATAGAAGCTCACGAGAATTGATCAGAATCTCATTAGAGCTGATTAGATTTGATAGGTTGATTGATTGATAAGATTGCTGATTTGTGATATGTTATGATTATAGGAGGATTTTAGAGTTCTTTAGTCTCAGGAGTGCTTCCGGAAGAAATGAGACATGATTCTGCATCTAGTGCAGGTCAATTTAGATATTATCAGTTGATGTGGTTTATCATATTTGATTGATATGCCCCATTATAGGATTGATTAATGTATTGAGACTTGATGATGTACTAAGACTTGATGCATACACCTATTCAGTCAAAGACATGATTGATTTTTGCCACTTTGTTGATGTATCTTTCTACATATTTGGATTTCATTGTACATTTGACATTATTATTTTGAGGTTATATGATATGCAACAGAGACTTACTGATCTATATGGTGTCTATATGCTGTTATGATGGATGCATTTGATTTTTATGCTATATGCTATGTGATGTTTATATGATTATGCCAGGGATATGTATGGATGCAATAATGAAATAATAATGTATAGGCTACGATTCTATATGCTTTATGGATGATGTTTTATATTATATGAGATGGATTTGATTATACAAATGATATGTGGTACACTTCTTTTTTTTTTGTATTTTATAATGCAAATATATGATGTAATGCATGGATGGATGTATGATATGATAATGCTTTCTAATGTATGCATGATGTAAATAATTATGCAACTAGATATGAATGATTTTCTTTTGTTAATGTCAAATGTACTCAATCCATTAATGAAAGAGAACATCATTTTGAAAATTGTACCAACCTTGGAAAATCCACAAATATAGATGCCAAAATAATATGGATGCAATCTAATCTACCATGTAGATCTAATATGCAAATGTTGTTGTCGTAGCAGCTGATTTGTCGTGCTTTTATCATCATTGAACCTTTGAATTGTTGAAAGTGAGTAAAAACATCGATGGTATAATCAGACCATGATGACCTGAGTACTACTTCCATATTTTTGATATTGCAAGTTAACATAAGCATCTAGGTATAATTGAACCAAGATGACTTGAGCATTTCTTGCATAAACAGACAAGAGTTAATCATTTTCCTATGCAAACTTGGAATGTCATTAGTGATACTTTGTAGAGCACGTCTCATGACAATTCACATAGTAATAATGATCAACTCACAGACAATAGACAAAGAAAATATCATACTCCATCCTAGCTCCTCTAGTTCAAGACATCCTTGAGTTGCTCTAAAGAAAATGATAACAAAAATCAATATACAATAGTTGAACATTCATGCCAAAGTGATAAAACCATGATTCGGAGGAACATCATCCATTTAGATTTGTTTTGTCTTTTGGATTGATTGATTTTAGCTGTTTGATTTGGATGGTTGATGTGTAGAGTTTGATGATTGATGTTCAATGCTGAGTGTTTTGCTATGATCTTTGTGTTTGATGTGTTGTCGTACTGCTGTTTGTATGTTGGTTTTAAGCTCAAAGTTTATTGCCCCTAATGAGTTCAGGATTTTTCCCCCAAGCTAGGGTGAAACACGACTGCCATGCCAGGATATGTACATGAGATTTGATTGCACTTTTTCAATTTTTTTTTTGATTTTTTGATTTTTGATCTTTCTTGATTTTTTTTTGGATTTTTGATCTTTTTTTATTTATTTTTTTGGAATTTTGAAGGACATTTAAGATGGAATGAGATGACCAATTTTTCCCCTAATCTCATCAAGAACAAAGGAAAAACATGGGACATGGATTTTGATAAGCTAGAAGATATGGAATGGAAGAAAATGCGAGGATAAGAATAATGAATGGGATGATCAAGATCAACTAGATAAGATATGGACACAAGGACCAAGTACTTTTCCCCTATTCCTCATCAAGAACAAGGAAGGGAAGAAAGGATGTATTTTGAAATAATGATGGAATATGGATAAGATGAAGGATATGGTACGAAAGATATGGACAAAGTGTATAGGATAAAATATATGATGTTCAAGAAGATCCTTAACCTTGTCAATCTATCAAAGGTGGAAATGTAAGGAATGAGCATAAAAGGGATAATGACCATGAATGATAAGATGGATGAAACTTGCCCCCAAGTGTAGAGTGCAAGAGGAATATGGAAGATAGGATATGGATGATAGGGAGATGGAGGAACCTGACTCAAGCATTAAGTTTCACAACCAAATATATCTTGAATATGTGCTCTAATAAACCATGTCAATGGGAAATTAGACTCCTAAATGTTGGCAGATCAATGGTATGATGGAAGAAGCTAAGGACTTATGCAAAAGTTTGGATTAAAGGAGAAT
>VDFB02104935.1:0-33682 GCA_007258455.2 Sequoia sempervirens | reverse complement strand
GTAATTGAAAGCATTTATGTTTTTTTTAATATTTTTCATTATATAATTATAAGAAAAGAAATCCTTGAATGATAAGAACAAACACACACACACACACAACCTATGTATATATAAAAATATTAAATTATACCATTTGTAACCATATTTCTTGAACTAGGAAATAAAATAATTTTTATATTACAACAAATAAAAATAAAGTTTGTTTTGCAACCAAAATTCCATACTCAAAAAAGGATAATTAAAATTGAGGCATTCCCTTCATCATCATATTTCTCATCTATTGGAAACAAGCAACACTAAGAGGGGGGGGGGGTGGTGAATCAATGTTCTGCAAAAATTAACTTTATTATTATGATCTTTAATCCACTTAGAACATTCAACCAAGAGTAATATGCAAAAACAGAAAGCAAGCAACCACAACACCATAACGCAAAGATTTTTTACATGGAAACCCTGTTAGGGGAAAAACCACAGTGGATGGCCAATCCACAATATGATATGAGTATACCCAAAAGAAATATTACAATATGGGAATGCACTTGCATTCAGGCACATTGCCCAGAGGTCACTACCCAAAATAGAAAGGCACGCTGCCTTACAGAGTTTTGGATTAGATCCAAGAAAATGAACTAAGAGAATAGCATCTACAAATTCTTGATTAGAGTTCCGGTTAGGCTCAACAGTCGATCTTCTGTCCTTTAAACTGATTCTGCACTTCTGTTCTGCTCTGAATCACCATAAAAAGTTTAATGCACAAGTGAAACTATGCATAATCGCTCAATCACCCTTCTAATATTCACAATACACATCAACACATATTCTAAATATATCAAAATGATATAATCAATCACTTATATATATATATCTGCGACTAAGATTTAATCGCTATAAGTCAGCTCCAACAAAATAGAAAAAACATTTGCAACTATCGGCTCAAATCATGAATAATATTCAATACACATCCACAACGGTCAGACACAACTTAGCTAGGACCAAAATAAAAATGCACAAACACAAAAACATTTGAGTAAATACTCCTTGAATATCCGCGACACATTATGTCAACTAGGTCAGCCTCTAAACACAGATGAACGAAAAAATATCCAACCAAATCTCTAGACTTGCACACAACTTGATACAAGGCATTGAGATTTTTGAATAACACAAGAAATACATTAATCAACCTCTCATGAGATCCACAGCTCAAAATATCAACAAAAAATCTGCACGTGAGTTGATGAACACAAAACTGTCGGATGCTTTGTACTACCTTGACTGTCTTCCATCTATCTATCGGTATGAGCAATTTATGACATGCAAATCCAATTAATGACTATGGTTTCCATCAATGACAACACCAGATAACGTTTGCAGTGTCTCTTGCCAACAATCTCCCCCTTTGGCATTGATGGCAACACTTAGTGAAAAATGACTAAGTGTCGGATCAATACCAACATGAATTACACTGCCACAACAAAAATTCAAAAAAAAACTTCAATCTCAACTCTGAAATGTAAGTCCCCCTAAGATGAATATACATTTTTCACTATACAACTCTCTCCCCCTTTGACATCAATGGAAAAATTGGGGAAACCAAAAAATGTCAAAATTTCAAACTGTATAAAACTTACATGAATTTGAAAACATCTGCAAAATTTCTCAACACGCTTAAATTTGTGTCCCAAATACTTTTGAGACTCTCCAAAATTGTTATGTGACCACAAATCAAATAGGATTGAGTTTTTGCAGACTCAAGATTCATTGGGTCACTAGCTGCCATAACATCTTTGGCTTCCTTTAAAGCACACACCATTATTTCAATATTTGGACCAATTAGTCCTCTGAGCTCACATGCTCTTCCTACAATCCTGTCATTTTCATGCTTCAAACTCCTTATTTTTTCAAGTAGAGATATTAGTTGACCTTCTTGCTTACCAACATCACCAACTAGCAGATTAAAAGCATCAGAAATGGTAGCCAACTGATTTTCAAGATCCTTCACCTTCTTCTCATTGACTTTAGTAAATTTGGACAAAACCAAACATGACTTGTAGGCTTTTCCAGCTTCAGATAGTGAACTTTGAATATTCTTCATACAAGTGGCTAGTAGAGCTTTATCATTTGCAATCATTTCTTTCAACCTTCTAAACCATTTTCCATCAAACTCTTTATGTACTTTAACCATGGTTGATCTCTCAAGAAACTCGAAATGAGTACTTACAAAATTTATGAGCTTCTTTAGTTCACCAGAGGAGGAACCTAACGGATCCTTAGCATGAGTTGGCATAATTTTCTCCAAAACTCTAGATGCAAGACCCAAAATTTCATTGTCCTCAATGTGGGACTTCAACAATTCTTCTCTAGCATTTTCCTGGGCAAAAGATGCAACTTTCATTTTCTGAATTGGGGACAAGGTGGATAGATTGATCGAGCCATCAACCAATTCAGGATCAAATTCTTCCTGTTGATCCACTAGAAATTTCTTCACTGCCTCAACAGTGTCTCTTGCATCCACTGGAATTTCCTTAACCTGAACCTTTTCTTCTTCATCACCTAGTTCTTCAGTAACCATTTCTTGATTTCCTTTAGGAGTTTCAACCTATTCATTTAGCATCTCCTTTCCTTCAGCTAAAACAACCTTAGGAGCTTCAGTCTCCATAGGTATTTCTACATTACCCACATCAGGAGGAATCTGATTATCCTCAATACCTACATTCACCTCTTCATGTACCAGATCAGATACAACATCTTCAACATTCACTTCCTCAACATTAACCTTGTTCCTTGACATAAATGCTTCCAAAATTTTCTTGGTTTCATCAACAACAACACTAGTTTCACCGATCATCAGTTTGTTCACCCTTATTTTTCTTTTAAATTCCTTCTTAGCCTTGTTCAGGAGTGACTTCATCTCCTCAATAGACATTTCAGGACATAAGTCTACAAGAATTATTTTTCTCATATGCTCTTCTTCTATCCTAGTAGCTACTCTTCTCATCTCCAAAACATCATACAAACTCTAAGGTAAACTAGACATAATTTTAACAAGAACTATATTGAAAATATTCAGATGTTTTATTGTTGCCTCCTCAAGAATTCTTTGTCCTGATTCATCAAAAGTTTCATACCATATGCAGAGGGGCTGGAGGTTTCCATCATTGATAACAAAATTCTCAACTTCCTCAATTGGCATGCCTGGCTTGTCAGTTTTTTCCTTCTTCTTTGTCTTTTCCTCTTCATCGGAGGATTTTCTCTTGATTAGCTTTGTAGCCTGAGTGTCAGTAGCCTTCATTTCTATCACATATTAATCTATATTAGTCTCCTCATCTTCTGAGACAACTTCATAGGTTCTTGTGCTCTTGTTCTTCTTCCTTTTATCGAAAACCTTGTCTTTAGTTTGCACAAGAACCGACTTGGATATAGGAGCATATGGGGTTGTAGATTTCTTTGTTGATCTAGTGCAGGAAGAGGATGCCCCTTGACTAGCAGATTGGGTTTTTGCTAGTTTTTCTCCTACTTCAGCTTCATCTTTCTTCCTTCTCGATTCTTTCAATTCTTCTGCAGGTATACCCATCCTTTCTACAATGAATTCCACTTCTTTCCTCACTCTCTTGATAAGCTTAGGCTTCTTCAACTCATCATGCACCTACATAGTCTTTTTAGCATAGGTACCAAACCTCTCTTCTTCCATATCATGAGGTTTTCCCAACAAATGTTCTACATACATCTCCAAGATGTTCTCCTCGACTTCATATCCCATAGGCATAATCCACACCATTCTGGGATCAACAACTTCCATTAGGAATTGGTCAATATCCACCATGAAATAAATTGCATCTTTGTACTTCTCTACAATTGAAGTAGGAATTACTTCCCTAGCATGCATCATACTCTAAAAAATTTTGAAGTACCCCCAGAGGGCAGTTGTTCTAGTCTATCTGTCACCACTTCCATACATTATATCTCTTATTTGAACAACTACAAGCTGATTACTTTTCCAATGAACTTTCCCAACACCCGAAACCTCACTCATGAAATAAAAGAATAAACACAACAACAAATTACCATATTTAAAAGTGTTATTTTTGTCTTTCTTAATCTTACCCAAATTCTCCATCAGTTGACTTTTGAGCAACTCACACAAGTCATAATATGCATTCTCTTTTACCATCTGATAAGCTACATAAATGCCAGTACCAAATATTGAATTATCCCGGTAGGAGTGATAAACCCTGTACCCAATGACCATCGATGCAAATTTCACGTCCACTTCAACAATGTCCCTGATTGTCATTTCCCTTCTATCAAAATGTGCACCTGTTGCATCAGTGACTGTCTAATTCTTTACAAATTTCAGGATTGGCATTGCACCAGAGGAATTTAGACCTGTGATTACGTTTATAGCCTCTTGCATAATCTTGAAAGGTATATTTAGCCACATGAACTCGGCTCAAAATATCTCACCCATTTTCTTTCCTCAAATATGGGGAATTTCACCATCTGCGTGAACTTATTTTCTTCTAGGGTTTTGTATTCTAGCTTAACAATGAAATCTTCTCCAATTTTTTGGTTGGAATACAAATTCAACAGTTGTGAGCTTCCTAACTCTTCAATGTTAGCATGAATGTAAGCCCTAATGTATTCAGTATGTAAGACACCATACAATACAGATGAAAACGCACTAAGGTTCTCAATCGACTTAAAAGGATGCCAACTGAGCTTTGGACGGGGCATGTCCTTGACTTTTACTACTAATGGAGTGGCCATTTTGCAAATTCACAAATTCAATTTTTTTTCTAATAAATACATTTTTGTCGGTTCAGAGTTTGATTACTGAATCTTCTTCGCACTTGAATCTTGCCGCAACTCAGCAAAGTTCGCTCTAGTGTTCTCCAGACTTCTAAAATGCAAGGTGACAAATGAAGGATAGAATTCCCTTTTATCGTTTGCACACCTACCCCTTTTTTGTCCCAATAAATGCATTAACCCTAACTCATCCAGTTACCCTGTTCCATGCACAGTGACAGATAATTCTTCTGTGGGTCACCAATACTGCATAATACTTTCTCCAATTGGTGGAACAACATTTGAAAATCATTTGAGCACTTATTGAACTCATCCTCATTCTGGTGTTAGTTATTGGTAGGGGGTTAAGAGATTTTCTTGACAACTCCCCATAGGCCAAAGGCCTAAAACTAATTCCCAGAGGAATTACCGGAAACAGATTCTAGTGCTGCACATTTTCTTCAACGGAAGGATTCTTCTTCACCCATTTCTTCTTCATTTGCCTCCTAGTCATATCAGTAGTGACTTTACCTTTTCCCTTAACATCCTATTGTATGTTTTGATTTATCAGACCTCTTCTGCTCCAACAGAATCTAGCAATACATGGCCAAATTTGTTGCAGTTGTAACACACAACATTTCTTTGTGTAGGCCTACTGTTCCACTAATTTTTCCTTGACCTACATTGATTAGAAATATGCCCAAGTCTATTGCATTCATGGCATCTGACATCTCTATGAATGTTGTTCATCATATTTCTACATTCATTTGACTTATGACCAAACTTATTACAATTGAAGCACTGACCTGAGAATGATGGTCCACTTGGATTCATCCTACTTCTACATTGAGAAACCATATGACCAAATTTATTGAAAGTAAAACAATAACCATTGAATCTTTGAGCATTTGGTTGTCTTACCAGATTTCTTTTGGCTCCATTCATATGATTTCCTTGCCTAAATCTTCTTTGCCTGGATTTGGAACTTTCTCATTCTTCATAGCCAAGACCTCACTTGTCACCATCAGTCCTCTGACCTTTAATTAGTTCATCAAGATTGGCTGAGCTAGCTTTGAATTTATCCTTGTACTCATTTGCAGCAGTAAGTTCATTTCTGAGATCATCAAGTTGTTTTTCAAGCACTTCCTCATTATTTTTAGATTGTTCTAATTCATTGTCCAATCAACTGCATACAACAAATTTGTATTTCAAGGATTGAGCAATATTTTCTTCATTCTTCTTTCTATCTTCAATCTCCTTGGTCATTCTTATCATGATAGATTCCATTTCACAATTCAGGGCAACATTTTCTCTGGAAAAATTTTCACATTCTTTTGTTTTCTCCTTCAGGGCATGACTTAGTTGTTCATCTTCCATGCTTCTATTTTTTTGCTTAAGTTGATCACATAATTCCTTTCTTTTCTCCCTTGATTCATTGATTTTTTCTTTCAATGACTGAATGAATTTCTCTACATTTTCAAAATTTTCCTGCAATTCCCTGTTCTTAGACTTTGACTAGTCAAGATCATCCAGGGACACCAAAAGTTGTTGTTGAAGACTACTTGTATCTATTGAAAACTCTTTTTAAGATCTCCCTAAGCTGTTAGACTTCTTTCGAGGAACTAGCTCTTATACCAATTGTTGGAAACAAGCAACACTGAGAGGGGGGGTGAATCAGTGTTCTGCAAAAATTAACTTTATTATTCTGATCTTTAATCCACTTAGAACATTCAACCAAGAGTAATATGCAGAAACAGAAAGCAAGCAACCACAACACCATAACACAAATATTTTTACGTGGAAACCTTGTTAGGGGAAAAACCACGGTGGATGACCAATCCACAATATGATATGAGTATACCCAAAAGAAAGATTACAATATGGGAATGCACTTGCATTCAAGCGCATTGCCTAGAGCTCGGTGCTCAAAATAGAAAGGAACACTGCCTTACAAAGTTTTGGATTAGATCCAAGAAAATGAACTGAGAGAATATCATCTACAAATGCTTGATTACAGTTCTGGTTAGGCTTAGCAGTCAATCTTCTGCCCTTCATCCTGATTCTGCACTTTTGCTCTACTCTGCTCTGACTCGCACCACAAAAACTTTAATGCACAAGTGAAACTGTGCATAATCGCTCAATCACCCTTCTAATATTTGCAATACACATCAACACATCTTCTACATATATCAAAATGATATAATCGATCGCTTGTATATATCCGCGACTAAAATTCAATCGCTATAAGTCGACTGCAACAAAATAGAAAAACATTTGTAGTTATCGGCTCAAATCATGAATAATATTCAATGCGCATCCACAACAGTTAGCCACAACTTAGCTTAGACCAAAATCAAAATGTACAAACACAAAAACATTTGAGTAAACACTCCTTGAATATCCACAACACATTATGTCAACTGGGTCAGCCTCCAAACACAAATGAACAGAAAAATATCCAATCGGATCTCCAGACTTGCACACAACTTGATACGAGGCACTGTGATTTTTGAATAACACAAGAAATGCATTGATCAACCTCTCTTGAGATCCACAACTCAAAATATCAATAGAAAATCTGCACATGAATTGATGAGCACAAAACTGTCAAATGCTTTGTACTACCTTGACTATCTTCCATCTGTCTGCTAGTATGAGCAATTTATGACATGTAGATCCAATTATCGACTAGAGTTTCCATCAATGACAACACCAAATAACATTTGTAGTGTCTCTTACCAACATCATCTTCCCTGAGTCTCATCATTTCATCTTCAATTGGAACTTTAATTTAGGAAGAATCAACCTTTTCCTTGACGTTCCTAAATTTGGTGATCATTAGTGATATAGCCAAGTCCCATTGGGAAATATAGTGTTGCTCAAACATGTTTTCCACATCGTGATAGTATTACTTGCATCTTACCTTTCTTTCAAAAATTATTTGTCTCCTTTCTAAAGTTTATGAGGCAAGATGATAGATTACGTAGCCTTTCTATTATAGCCCATTAATAGTATATCTATTGGTTAGTTCTTCAATATTATGTCTTTTGAACTCCTTTGTCATGAACTCAACATTACCATGGTTTGTTCCACTCTCATCGAGAATATCAAAATTCAAGCTTAGGGAATTAGCTTTGAGGTTTAATTTCTAATAGTACAAAGTTATAAATCTCATTTTTTTTAATTCATCTCAATTAAGTACCTTTTACTTATCAAATTTTTCCACTCAAAAACAACTAATCACTTAGTTACTTCATTCTCTTTTGATTTTCTTATGAAAATTTTAAATATTAAAGTATTGAGCTATTAGATTTAATAATCTCTTGCAAGTCTTTTATTTTAACTATGAGTAGAGTATCATCTTTTTCTACAACTTGAAGGTTGAAATTCACTTTCTCTTGTTTGACTAGAATGTTTGCATATAATCCCATCACTTCACTGATATATATTGCACCTTCAATAATCAAAATTTCCACCTAGTTATCTTTTGCTCAACATATATCTCTATATCTATTGATTTCGTCCATAACCTCAAAATTGAATCCTTTAGAAGGTCTCTTCATAGGAGTTTCAAGCAAGGTGTTGAAAGGTTGAGAGTCAATATCAATAATTAATTTTGTGTGGGAAGTCAAAACTCCCACTTGTTCTTTTGATAGACTTCTGTCTTTTTCCTTTTCTTCCAATATTATAGTTAAACTATTAACAAATATTTTAGAATTATGAATATCACCTTCCATTATGGGAGGTCTTAAGTTAATCGTACTAATATTAAAATTTGCTTCATTGACATCTTTATTTTTTCCAATCATTGGCTCTACAATCTCCATGACTTGATATCCAAAATTAGAGTCCACCATTATTCTAGATCTCTTTTCACCCTCTTTAGGTTGATGGTCAATCTAAAGTAGTTTAACTATAGCATCAAAACCTAGATCAATAAACTATGCATATTTTCACTTCTTTCCAAAAATTGTTAAGAGTGAAAGATTTAGTGGTATCAATTTCTAATGGATTATAGTTATGAGAGTACAAGTCTAAGCTAGATGAATAGTCAATTCTATAGACTAAAATATAAGGATTCACATAATTATTCATTCCACCAAAATCATTAAGAGAGTGATCTCAACAAAATTTCACTTTTATATTAAGAAGCCTTATACTAAATAAGGCTTGATCTCTATTAAATTTGTTCAAAATTATTCAACTTATATAACAAACCAAATACTTTTGAACTATCTTTTTAGTTTTGATAGCTCTTTTATTAATTTTTAAACTTACCCTAAATAGATTTACACCATTTTTATATTATCATATAATTAATACAAAAGGTGTTGTGGCTTAATGTTGAGAACTAGTTTAATAATTATTTCTAATTAGATTGTTGTAAATTTTATTTATTTTTAAATATAAGAGATCAATATTATATTATAGTCTTCTTTAAAACTTGTTTTTTATTTTTATTTTTAATAATTAATAAAAATATATTAATTAAACTAATGGTAATTAATATATTTTAATCTTTTGTAGTAATTATGTAAGAACATTATAATATGACAATATTTTTATAAAATGATTATTTGTATTTAAAATATATTTGAGAAATATTAATTATATTGTTTTATAATTATTAATTTCTATATATAATATTTATTTTAATTTTCTTTTGTTATAGGTAATTATGAATATCATATACAAATATTATATTTCAATTATATCTACAATATTTTAGTTTTGGAGAATTTTTACAACAATATTAAGATCATTTTAGTACTCTGCACTATAAAAATTATAACTTAAATTGTATGACTAATCTACTCTTTGTTGTAGAGTTACAATTGTGACCTCATCATTTATTTATTGCATTTCCAAAAGATTTGATTTTTGGTGGATGGCATAATAAAGAAACTTACAACTACCATCACTCTCAGGAATTGACATAAATTAAATATTAATGATATCAAGTTTCCACAATTCATATCAATTAATGTTCACACCTTTTTGGATTAGATTGCATGAGTTTTTTTCATCAAAAAACGTTTCAAATCACACTTTGTGATCCATCGTCAGGATGAAAGAGCTCAAGGAGAAAGGTGGTTAGTTGTAGACCAAGCACAACCTAAAAAACTCTCACACAATCTAATCCACAAACGTGTCAACATGAATAAATTAAATATTTAAATATTCTTTATATATAATATTATATTTAATTATTAAATATTGATTTCACCTATAAATGATGATCAAATTAAAATCAAGATTTTTTTATGAACACACTCACACCATTAAAATGAACATTGTCTATCCAATAAACACATTTAACTATATTTATTAAATAATTGATCTACTATTTACTATTATTATTATAAGACATCCCCCAACCAATTATTTTAAATACACATTTAAGTATATTCGAAAGTGTTAGAATAGACACTACATTATTGCAATTACCTACTCCTCTCTCCATAATTATTTTTTTATTATGAAAGATGATTCAAAAAATAATAGTAAAATTAATTACAAGTTCTTTCAAAAAAGATTAGATAACATTTAAAAGCATCAAGTTTCAACTGTTCATAATAATAATCTGTCGATGAAGGCAGAGATATCATGAATGAATTGAGAAGACAAAGGATAGGGCATGATGTGAAAGCCATGGATAGCATTTTCGTAGAACAAAAGCTCCACCTCTTTGTCCTTCCTCTGTAAGTACTCTAAATATCGCAGCTGCCAATCGCGAAGGATATCCAGTCCACCCACCACCACCAAACTTGGGGGAAGTTTCACCGCTGAAATGTCGGGAGAATTATTACCCATGACATTAGCGGCAGGATGGTCTCTGGTGGCCCCCGGTGGTAAAAACGCCCGCCAAAACCAGTCGCTATTCTCTACTGTAATTAGCGGCACATTCGTCAGATTTATTTCCGACGGCGTTCTTTTTTCGCCGCCAAAATAAGGCTGAATGAGCACGTGCCCCACAATTCTGAGCGGGACGAGATCTTGCTTGCCCTCTGCCACGCGGCATCCTACGTGGTGCACAATGTTCCCACCCGCGCTGTCTCCCATCAGAAAGCAACGTGACAGGTCAGCATTACGCGGCAAGAAACTGTCACCCTCACTGCTTGTAAGCCACGCAAGAGCGCCAAAGCAGTCGTCGTAAGCGGCGGGAAACTTGTGTTCCGGCGCCAGCCTGTACTCCACCGACACAATCACCACCCGCCGCCGCTTCGCCAGACGTCGGCAGAAAACGTCGTAGTTCGTTAGCGCGGCGGACAACATGCAGAAGCCGCAGCCGTGAAAATACACCACCACCGGCAGCGGCAGCTCCTTCCATGGGTTGTCTTCCGGTACCGGAATAAACAGACGGACCCAAACGCCCGTAACGCGGTCTATGACGGCGTCTTTGGTGTATACTCCGTGGTCAGGCGTCTGGCTGGCGGAACGCATGGGCATGAACCACGATAGGAGAGTGCGGTTAATGGTGCCGTCGCTTCTGCGGGCTAAGTAGCTGCCCTGTTTAGCAAACCACGTGAGCCACTGCACACGCCGTGGAATCTTGCTCATAATCTCATCGACACCCTGCTGATCATATGGCCTCATATTCTTTAGTTTCCTTTCTATATCGAATAAAACGCTGATCAAAAAAGAAATAATATAAGAGCTGTCATTAGGAGGCGGACAGCAGAAGAGAAGGATGACCAACAAGCCAGAGTTCAAAATAGGAACTAGGATCTGGCTGATAGGCCTGCATTGAACCTGCCTCCTGCTGTAGATTTTTCATATTCTCTGGATGGCATTCTAAATCTTATTGCTTTATAATAATGTTGTAAAGTTCGATGTTATCAGCGACATTGTTAAATAGATTTGATTATGTTTGTTGAATGAATTGAAGATAGATTTTATTGAGGTCAACAAATCCCTGCAGTTTATTTATTGGGAATGCGCTTTCTCTACCGTGCCCATGACTATATTAATTGTAGGCAGTGTAACTAGTTCGATGTTAAAACAGCCTCAAATTTCCGGAGTTTGGAATACATTCCAGAGAGCTTGGAGTGCATGTACACCGTCCCGTACCAAAAAACTCACAGGAAATCTGAGACTATTTAAGTAATAGATGCAGCAAAGACGTCGAACAACTTATCCACGCTGTCCACGCGGTCTTTAAAGCCTGCAGAGCGATTCGCATAATCAATGTAATATACCTACTTCGTTGCCTGAAATGAAAACAAAAATAAAAGTTGATAGGCAATTTGTGTCTTGTACCGTTCAAGAGAATCATGACTTAAATCCTTCCACGTATATGAAAGATAATTCCAGTACGAAACCGTGTAGGTTCATTCCACCGAACGTATGGAACAGAATTTTACTTTCTCTTGGTTTGATTTTCTTGCGGCAATCTCACAACTCGCCCATTCCCCATAGGGGAGAGGGTCCAGTAGTCGTGCACCCTAACTTCGCACTTCTAATGCATCACATTATGTCTAGCGGCCCCGCCATAAAGCTAATCCCACTGATCCCTCTTGGTGGGTGGATGGATGGGTTTCAAAATTTTGATCTTCAGGGTTAGTTCAATCGGTTTTGACTGTGTAATTCAAGTTGTGGGTTAAATTTTTTATTTATTCGTGGTATGTAAGAGGGTTTTTGCACATCGTTCAAGAAGTTATAGGGGGCTCACCATCTAAAGAGCTAAGTTCCATCTGGATTAAACTCCTAATTCTTCTGAACTTTAGTTTGCTTTCAAGCCAAAAAAATCTCTTGTTGATCCTATGATGAAATTTGCATGTGCATGTCAATTCTCATTTAGTTTTGAGTTCATCTTGATAAAATATCTTATTGGTATTATATATTAATAAATAATACCTTTTTTTGTAATATTAAGTTTATTTTATGATCTTTTATTTATTCTCATTTGTATTTATTTTAATATATTGCATTTATTTCATTCTTTTTCTACATATAGTTTCATAAATTTAACATTTATGAGATCTCTTACATCTATAAATTCATTATAATGGGACAATGATTTGCTTCATGCCTATTGTTGATCACATTATTTTCCTTACCCAAACAACCATGTTAGCAATTATGATTAATGTCTTGCATGATGATTAAGGAAACAAGATAAACATGGTTTAATCTAAGTGCAAACTTTTTTTGATTTAAGTGTTTACTTAGTAAATGAAAATGATAAAATGATAAAATCCACCACATCCTTCAAGTTTTTATTCTTATCCTATTTAGTTGCATTATGTTGAACATAATGGATTGGGTTAAACTTGTCAATTTTCTTACATGTTTTCCAAGCTTAAAATTAATCAAAAACAAGATTCTACAAGTTGGATTAGTGAGTCATGTAAAATTTAGTCTAGTCAAGTAGGTTGTATATAATTAGGAGATTTTTTCATCATAAAAGTGGTGGTACTTGATGTATGACACTTTGTAGAGTTGATTGGAGGGTAGTAAAGATGGATTGAGTAGTGAAGATGGATTGAAATATTTTGATGATTATTTGTCTAAATTGTAAATTACAAATTTTACTAGAAAATTTTAAATGATGAATTTGTCAATTCCAACAATCAACAAAAGTGTCATCAACCATAATAATTGCTTATATACCATGGTGAGTTCACTATACACTATAGTTAACTCAATTATAAAGTAAATTTAATAATGATAGTTCATGTGCTACAAATGTTAGAGAATAGAACTCAATATATAATAGATGTCAATATTGAGAATAATATAGAAAATAACAATTTACAAAAATTTCAACCTTAAAAACAGAAACCAATATAAATACCTCGAAAACAATATCTTATTATTTTATTTTTTGTAATTAATATTTATATTAATAATAATATTATACTTTTATTTTTTAAAATTAAACAAACTACAAATATAACTTTAATATTAAATTACCAACCTACTCATTCTCCAATAAACACCTATAATCTATTCATAAAATTAGAGATGTCATCCAGAAACTGAGAAGACAAATGATACCGCATCCAATAAAAGCCATGAAAGGCATTTTCGTAGAACAAAAGCTCCACCTCTTTCTTCATCTTCTTCAAATGCTCCAAATATTGCAACTGTCGATCACGAAGGATATCCATCCCGCCAATCACCACCAAACTTGGCGGCAACTGCACCGCTAAAATGTCAGGAGAATTGGGACCCGTCACATTAGCAGCAGGATGGTCTCTGGTGACTCCCGGGGGCAAAAATGCCCGCCAAAACCAGTCACTGTACTCCACTGTAATTAGCGGCACATTCGTTAGATTAATCTCCGAAAACGTTCTTTCCTCACCGCCAAAATAGGGCTGAATGAGCACGAGGCCCACAATTCTGACGGGGCGGAAATCGTCCACGTTCTCCGCCACGCGGCATCCGACGTGATGGACAATGTTCCCTCCCGCGCTGTCTCCCATGAGAAAACAACGCGAGACGTCAGCGTTGCGGGGCAAGAAACTCCTACCAGCGTGGCTCTTAAGCCACGTCAGCGCTGCATAGCAGTCCTCGTAAGCGGTGGGGAACTTGTGCTCGGGTGCCATCCTGTAATCCACCGACACAACGACCACGCGGCGCCGTTTGGCCAGCCGCCGACAAAACACATCATACAACTGTTGGGCGGCGGACAAGATACAGAAGCCACCGCCGTGAAAATACACCACCACCGGCAGCACCTCTCTTTCATTGGCCTTCTCTTCCACTGGAACAAACACACGGACCCACACGCCGTTAACGTGGTCTATAATGGCGTCTTTGGAATATACTCCACGTTTGGGCTTCTCGTTGGCGGGCACATACGGGGCTAGGCACCATAGCAGCCACGCTGCCAGCCGCCTGTTAACGGTGCCGTCGCCTTTCAGCCCTAAATAGACGCCTGTTTTTAAAGCCCAGCTTAGCCATCGCACGTGGAAAGGAAGCCCCCTCCGAATTTGATTCAGTTGCCTGTTTGTAAAAAGCCTCACATACTTCACACTCCCCTCCATTGATAGCTTTTCTTTCTGAATCAAGAGCGAATGGATTTATAGCCCGTCGAGAGCAGGCCTGGAATTTGACGGCCACCCTTTTGTGACAGTCTGTTCATTTAAATACTTGTCATTTTACGTAAAAAATTTAACTGTCAAAAAAATAATTTAAAGTACCTAAAAAATCAATATATTAGTAATCTATGAAATATTATTTTATAAAATAACTATGTTAGAAAATTTACAAATTTTAGAAACTATGCATGCAATCAATTAGTAAATCCAATTGCATATAATAAATTTTATTGATAATTAAATAATTATATATATGTAATTTACATTTTTACAATGCATAGAGTATTAGATTAAGAATAATTATATTGCACAATATGATTATTTTTTCCATATATTTATTCTCTAATTTGTAAAACTGTATTATTATTTTCACTATAAATTAATTTATTGATTTCATATGTGTAAATATCATAAAAACACATTTAAATATCAATTTCAAACCTACGAAAAAATTGTTAAATAAAAATAAAATTAATTTAATTTTTGAATTGGTCTAGTCTAAAAACACATTTAAATATCAGTTTCAAATCAAATCTAGCAAAAAATAATTATATAAAATTAAAAATAGTTCAATCCGCAAATTGATCTATCTAAAATCATATTTAAATATCAATTTCAAACCTATGCAGAAATAATTATATAAAATTAAAAATAGTTTAATCCTTATTCAACTCATTATCTAAAATTTCAACATGCTCACCAATAAAACACAACTACTGTTTGAAAAAAATAAAGTTGAATCACCTGTAAAATAAATGTTGTTGAATTTTTTTTTTCAAACAAATTTCAACATGCTCACCACCAAAACCAAATGCTCTATTGAAGAAAATTAAAGCTATGAATCACTTACAGAAAATGCTATAAAATAAATGCTTTGAAAATACAATGAAAATTTGTGCTATGTTGTTTTATATATATATATATATATATATTAAAAAATTAAAAAATTAAAAAATATTGATAATTAGAAATAAATCTTAAATCTTAAATTTATTGTTAATTGTAACAAGAAGTTTCTAAATTATGTAGAAAATAAATCTTGTTAAAATATTCAAAAAGTTAAAACTCGATTATATTCTATTTTGAAAAGATTTTGAATTAATATATATTTTTATAATAAATATTATAAATCATATATATTAATATAAAGCAATGATAACTATTAGTAAAAATGTTAAAATATTTAAAAAATTAGAAAGAACTATATTTAATCTTGAAAGGATTATATTCTCAACAGATTTTAAATTAATAAATATATTTATAATAAATCATATATATTAATATAAAGTGAAATTAGAAAGAATTATTCCAATTTCCAATTATAAACTAATTTATATTTTTATCATAAACACACACACACATATATATACCTACAATAAATTTTTACAGTTTGATAATAATTTGAAGTGTCATATTTATGGTTATATAAAAATATAGCAAGTCAAATGATACGGTCTAGGGGAGAGGGCCCAGTAGTCGTGCACCCTAACTTCGCGCTTCTAATTATCCTACGTCAAAATTTCAAATCACTCCCAATTTTTTACAGCAGCTTACTTGGCAAGTTCTCTGCTTATAACTAAGGTTTCAAGGCCACATCATCAAATATGATGCCACATCAGCATGCTTTTTTGTCAAGGTGTCCAAAAAGGCCCTAAAAAATAGTGAGACCAATTCTCGTGCATTACATCATGAGTAGTTGAGCGCTGATGTGGTATCGCATGATTGGTTGCTTTTTAGATCAAAAGCATACATTTTGTTTAATTATGGGTAGTCAAATCACAACTATTGGACATTATATAAATGACTATTGGGTATTATATGTACGATTAGGTGCATGACTATTGGACCCTGCAATACTATTGGGCCCTCTCCCCTAATAATTTTTTGGGTTGTAATATACGGTCCAAAATACAAAAAATGGTCAAATAGACCATCAAATTCCAGGCCTAGTCGAGAGAACTCGCATTTTAATTGCACGCAAATTTGTAGGTAAAGGCCTTACCAGTACTCCGGGAATCTGTTCGTTGCAATGATAAATAATATCTGAGGAATGTGGCATGTCTAATCAATTGATGAATCTCTGTGTCTCCATTGGATACAGATGAAATGGTTTCAATCCTTCCACGTATGTGAAAAAAACAAAATAGATGAAGTCAAATCAGATCCGCACTGTTTCTGCCATTGCCAACCAATTTGTCCAAACGGTCAGCCATTGATTAGTGGCACAGGGGGCCCACGAGCGAAAGTCCAGAGAGTGCTTTTCAAGTAACTTCGTAAAAATGAATGTAGTCTTGTCTATTTATAGAATTTTTTACTTACAAATTAAAAGAGTGCAACTAGGTCTTTTTTTCAAATTAAATGAGTATTTCTACTTTATTTTATACTAGCACTTGGACTATGGCAGGTGCAAGGGTTACGTTGATAGAATATTATATACTAGCAATCGCACTTTGGTGTGCAATGGGTATGTCGAAGAGGTGTTCAATGTCCATTAGGAAGAAAAGTCTATTGTTTGCATACATGTGTGCAGTACATGAGGTTTATTGGTAGGTCATTCAACAAATGGTGTTGTTTGTGTAACAAAGGTCTCAATAGAGAAGCATAGCTTCAAATCAACTGTGGATCCACTTATAAGGATCCAAACATGACTGAAACAAAAATCTAAATCAAGAAGATATTTAGGTCATGTTATTTTTGTAATAGATAGAGAGGGGGAGATAGGGTTATAAAGAGGGAGAGATAGAGTGGGGTAAGGAAATAGAGATAAAGAGGAAGACATAGATAGAGGTGGAGATGGAGAAGGAAAGGGATATGAAGAGAAGGAGAGGGAGAGATAAAGAGAGAGAGGAGAGAGGCATATAGGAAGAGGGAGACATATGGATATAATGGTAGAGATGGTGAGATAGATAGGGGAATATGGAGGGAGTGAGGGAGGGAGAGAATGGGAGAGAAATTCTAGGTAGAGGAGGGAGAGAGACACAAATAAAGAGATAGGGAGATATATGTTGAGAAAGATATGGATACAAAGAGATAGAGAGAGAGGGAGAGCAGGAGAGATGGAGTGAATAAAAGAGAGAGGTAGAGATAATGAGATATAAATAGAGAGGGGGAGGGAGAGATATAGATATAGAGATAGAGATAGAGGGGGCAAGAGAGAGAGAGAGAAAAGGTAATAGAGACAAGCAATAGAGAGAGGTAGAGAGATAAAGAGGGGGAAAAGATAGAGAGATAAAGATCGAAATAAGGAGAAATAGTGTGTTTGTGTGTGTGAGAGAGAGGGAGATATATATTGAGAGAAATAGAGGGGTATAGATAGGTATAAATAGATAGAGAGTGAGGGAGAGGGAGGAAGAGAAGTAGAGAGACAGAACTTGACGGAGAGATAGGGAGAGAAAGGAAAAATAGAGAGGTAGATTTAAATTGAAAAAGATAGAGGGGGTGAGAGAGAGAGGGGGAGACAGTGAGAGAGGATGAGATGGAGAGATAGAAAGATAAAGATAGAGGAAGTGATATATAGAGGTAGAGAGGGATATATAGAGGGGGAAAGAGAGAGATAAAGGAGGTGATAGAGACAAATGATAGAGGGGGGAGAGAGATAGAGAAGGGGAGATATAGTGAGATAAAGACAGGGAGGGAGAAGCAGGGAGTGTGTGTGTGAGAGTGAGGCAGATATAGAGATAAGGGAGAGAGATAGAGAGGAAGATAGAGATGGAGATTAAATAATCCATTTTATAATTGGTGTAACAATTAACCTCATGTACTACACAAATGTGTAAAACGAAAGACCAAACTTTTACCTAATTAATATATATTATAGTTATTGATGTATATAATATATAAATAATATATAATATAATATAATATAATATAATATATTAAATTTGAATACACATTATTAATAATTAAATAAAATAGCTATTAATATAGTAATAAGTATAAAATATAATATTAATTTATAATATAGTTATTAATAGTGTATATATGTATTAATAATAGTATATAAAATATACTTACTATAAAAAATACTAATTTATTAAAATTAATAATGATAAATTCAATCATATTATAAATAATATATTATACAATATAGTTTAATTATGAATGATAAGTAAGGGTTGGGGCCCTAGCTCGGTTGGCTAAACTTTTCCTATTGTAGGAGGTTGGTCACAAGATCTAGTCTCCCCCACCCCCGTGGTACCGGAGGGCATGTCACGCTAGCGCCGCTGGTCACATTGAAAATTTTACTAGACGCACTATAGTTTATAGGGGGTCATGCTACCCGATTCCTGTAGTCTAAAAAAAAAAATATGAATGATAAGACATAGGGGTTGGGGCCCTAGATCGGTTGGATAAATCTTCCCTGTTGCAAGACCGGTCATGATAAAAAGTTTACTAGGCGCACTGTGGTTTAATATAGGGGGTCGTGCTACCCGATTCCTGCAGTCTAAAAAAAAGTATATTACATAAAATACATTAATAATATATAATTTTTATTTTTATATATTATTGATTATGTTATATAATTTTATACTATATAAATGACGAATATATTTATTAGATGAATATAATATGTTGTATAATAATATAATAATATTTATTATATATTAATTATTATATACTTCCTTTAACATTTAATGTGCAAACTCGAAATACTTCCTCTTCATGATTAGGACAACACAGTTCCATCCTTGTTCCAACCCATCCATTTTTACTTTGACGATCTATGATATTATCCCATATATGACTTTTCTCTACAAGAAGTTCTGCATTCCGAAACATATATAGTCCCAATCTAGCTCTACTTAGAGCAACAAGAATTCTATTTGGAATCCCCAAAAATCCTATAGATTATGTATATGAAGATTGTGTTTGAGTTGCATTCCATACCAAGGAAAGAATTACAATGTTACTTTCTTCCCCCTGAAACTCATCAACGCATATTACTATTGGTGCATCTCCAATGTGGTCTTTAACCTGGACCCTTCTTTTTAGAGAAAAATCCTGCAAGAAACGTTGACTTATCTCATTAGCTTGAGATCAATACATGCTAACGATTGTTATATCCCTTGGAGAATAGCCACATTTGTTCATTCGATACAGAGCAAATTCAACCACCAAATCAGCCTCCCCATGATTAAATTTGCTACCAGAATTATCCACTTTACTTTCTACATTTGAATGATCCAGGAAATACACATGGCTCAGAACCCCTTTAACATTGTCTAAGGTTTTAACACATATGTGATCTCTAATGGTAGGATAAAAATCTGTAAGAAGAGAAGCAATTTCAGGCCTCATTCTCCTCTGCACTTGTAGTGTTTTGTATTTTATTCCATTCGTCACCAATCTTTCAAACAATGAAACGTCCAAGTGGTAATTAAGGGCAAGTTGTGAGGAAGCAGTAGAAGGTCGGAGCTGCAAGTGATCTCCTATGAGAATTAGATGCTCAATGTGAGGATTCAGGCAAGCTAAATGCTGACCTTCCAAGACTTTTGTTGCTTCCTCTACTATCATCACCTTAGGTTTTATAAAGTACAATATATCAAAGAACCTTGCTACTAAAGTAGTGGCCATGCCCAAGATTTTTGCACTGCTTAGTATGTATTATTGAATTTTGCTTTTTATCTCCACCATTTCATTGATTAAAGATTCATATTCATGACCCAAATTCCAGAATGCTTTTTTCCCATGCATTTTAATTTGGTTCAACCAATACCCATCTAATTTCTTTCTAGAAGGGGAATCCAAAATCCATACATCATCAATAGTACAATACTCAAGAAATATACCAATACTAATGGGATCGTCCTCAATATATTCTTGAACTTCAATGATTGATTCTGCGTGGTGTTTTCAATTTTAGACTCCACAACTGAGTGAGGGCAAGCAGAAGTAGGGTGTACCTTATCATTGCTAGCCAACCATGACTGGTAAACATCATCCTCTTGACAATAATTGCAGAAAAATAAACTGTCCATATGTTCCTCTTGACATTTGGACTTTGAGGAAGACTGTGTATGATGCCCTGCGGTTAGGAACTCAATCCCTGTACAACATAAAATAGGGGAGAGGATCGAGTAGTTGTGCACCCTAACTTTGCGCTTCTAATTATCCTACATGGAAATTTCAAATCACTCCCAATTTTTTACAGTAGCTTACTTGGCAAGTCCCCTGCTTATAACTAAGGTTCCAGGGCCACATCATCAAATATGATGCCATATCAGCATGCTTTTTGTCAAGGTGTCCAAAAAAGCCCAAAAAAAAGTGGGACCAATACTTGTGCATTCACAACATGTTTTATTGAGCGCTAATGTGGAATCACATGATTGGTTGTTTTTTAGATCAAAGGAATACATTTTGTTTAATTATGGGTAATCATCATCAACACTAACAACTTTAAAGTCATAACTATTGGTCTAATATTGATAAAAATATTAGGCATTATATAAACAACTACTATCACAACTATTGAAACATGCTTAGGTACTGGGTCCTCTCCCCTAGCATTGCTTTATATGTTTCCGTCGGATGCAAGAGTTATGGTGATGTGATGTGAACATGCATGATCGATCAGATGCAGCAGTTATAGTGATGTGATGTGAACAAACCAAATTAATTGCATGGTCCTGCATACCTTCTACGCAAATATGAGACATCAATTTGGAGATTTGGTTGAAGAGACTTCATATAAGGGAACACCTTCGGTGTAAAAATTAAACATGGTAAAGAGTTGTAGTTTGAAATATATGCAACTTTGTTTGTAAAAGTTACATGTTTGTAATACATATTTGGTGATCTAGCAATGTGACTGAAATATTTGTAGCTATTTTCTTTGTGGCGATCCTGTAGTTGATGATTCCATGTGCTAGAATGAAGTGCCCTTCCACATAGTTTCTTGGGAATGTATTTTGTTTCTACACATTTGCAGAAGAAGTTACCGCAAACATACTTCATAAATGCATAATTGATTTTATGTAAATGGTGTATTTCCTTTCTAGCTTATGATAAAAAAATGTGTTTTGACTATTATTGTGTTGGCTTTTTTAAAAAAATAAAAAATTAAGATTTACTCCACGTGGATGGTTGAATCTCGTTGAAATGATTAGAAGACATCGATTATTTCACCAATCCCCATCTTTCTTTAGCTTGGATATCTTCTCCATAGATTTCGAGGACCCATTGAAATCGTCCTTTATGTGAGATGAGAATACCATACATTGAAATTATCAAATCTAAGAGAAAAGTGACTACTCTTTTCACCACCTCACCATTAAGTTTTCCATTTGTAGTTCACCAAACAAAATAATTGTTGCATTTGTCGTCTTCGTCGATTGGTTGGTCAATATTTCAACGTTTTTCATATCTCCTTCTCAAGCTCATTTCACAACCTATACCACTTGAAACTAAACCACCATGTTGTTTTCTCTAATCCCTTGTTCTACTAACTCCCATAAATCTTGGGACATAAATAAAGTTTTCATTTTTATACTCCAAAAATCATGATTTTCTCCTTTAAATACTAGTATTTGAGGTTGGGTTGAACTTGAACAATTGGTTTCCATATGTCTTTCTCAAACTGCAATACTCCTCACAGATTTTTCACTTATATTCTGAGAATAAACCCACCTAAGTTTGTTGACTGCTCTCAAAACACATATAAAAATTTTAACTTATGTTCTGAGAATAAACCCACCTAAGCCTGTAGAAGGACTTGGGCTTACTTCATCAGAGAAAAATCAGAAGCTCTTAGCAAATTTCAGCAGTTCAAGGCTAGTATGGGAAAACAAATTGGTTGTCCTATTACAATGCTGCGTTCAGATAGAAGGGGAGAATTCACCTCTGATTTGAATTCTAAGATTTCTACAAAAATAATGGAATTCAAAGGCAATTGACTGCAAGTTATATTCCTCAACTTGTTGAGCTTAAAAACTGCACCATTATGGAAATAGCAAGAAGCATGCCTAAAGCAAAGGGTTTTCCAAATAATTTTTGGCTTGAAGTAGATGCTACATTAGTCTATCCATTGAATAGATGTCCAACCAAAAGTGTAAAAAATATGACACCTTATGAGGCATGGTGTGGGAGAAAACCTGGTGTTTCACACTTGAGAGTTTTTGGATGTATTGGTTATGCTCACATAGCTGAACAAAAAAGGAAAAAGTTTGATGAAAAGAGTGAGAAATGCATCTTCATTGGCTATAGTGAGGAGACAAAGGGTTATCGTTTGTATAATCCGATAAGTGAAAATTTGATTGTTAGTAGAGATGTTATATCTTTGCTAAAAGTGAAGCTTGGCAATGGAATGAAATTTTGAAAAAGGAAAAGCAAAAGGTTATTGATTTAGAGATTGATGTGTCATCTTCTCATGGTTTGAGCAATAGCTCAATTCATATTGCACCACCTTCATTGAGGTCACCACCTTCTCCATCTAGTCCAAGCTTTAGTCCTCCAAGAAAGGTAAAAAGTCTTAAGGAAATTTATGAAGGTGTATAAGAGCGAATTTCCACCCCATGTGCAAATCCCCTTTTTTCCTTTATCCACCTTAGAAAACCAAGTTCGGAGGCTTAATTCCACCTAAGCCCATTGCTTGCATCACACTTGGTGCCCGTTTTGAGCATCGGTGGAGGTGTTTCTGTCAGAGACGCCCGCACAACACGCAAATGTCTGTGCGACGCGCTTACGTCCCTAACAGATTCATGCATTTGGGGCCTACATAGGCATTACACTTCCCATTTGGGGTCGATTTGTAATGCCCTCCTCGGTCGACTGACCCGAATATGGTCATTTTCTTCATCTCCCCTTCAAATTCACTCCTTCCATATGCATTACATCTTCTACGCATCCCTTCACATCTTCTAAGATATTCTTCACTTCCCTCATAAGCTTCACAATCCCTTCACAAGCTCTAAGTAGCTTCTTCACCATCTCTTCGATCTCAAAACACTTTATAGTTCACAAAAGCAACATCAACACTCCACCACTTCAGTAGAGCAAGTGTGGAACAAAACACCATTGCAATAGAGGCTTGAGTTCCTCTCATTTTCTCCCCCAAGCAGCCTTGAGCGCTCTTGGTGGAGGTGGTAAGCTTTCACTCCTCTCCTCTATTACTTGGTTGAGTAGCATAACACTGTTTTGTAGTGCTTTTAGTGCTCTTTACTTCATTTCTACTTTTCTCTCTATCTATTTGGTTGTCCATGGAGGTGGGAACACCAAAACAGGGTCTGACTGAGGCAGGCCCCTATACAACCTCCCAACAATTTCTCTCTCCCTCTTGTGTGCAAGTATGGAAGACATTCACGAGTTGGAAGCTTCATCACTTACGTGGTTGTAAGTATTCTCTTCCTTTCTACTCCTTATCAAGTTATCATTTACTCTTTACTTAATCTCAGTTCTATCACTTTCTGTTGTTTTATTGTATTCTATGGCTTTTAGCATTCGGAGTAGAAGTGATCATTTAGGAACTTTCTGAGATAAACTTTCTTTCTAGTTCGTACGAGATGTCAGCGTGCCTTTGGGACGCCAGCACGCCGCACTCTCGTCTGTATTTTGCGCAGTTGTCCTTTGGCCGAGAGCTTGTTAGTTTGTCCAGAAAATCTCTATGACTTGCTCTTTCTGATTATAAAACTTTCGTGTTGTTCCATTGAGGTAGTATAGGGCAGTTCACCCTGTGAGGCTCTCTGAATGAAGAGAACTCGTGAACAATGAATCCCCCTATATTATAGAAGGCACTACTAGTCTTGATGCAACTATAAATTTTGTTTTATTATCTCATTTTCATGTTGAACCAAGACAATTTGAGCATGCAATAAAACAAGAAGTGTGGATTAAATCCATGAATGAAGAAATTGCTTCAATTGAAAAAATTAAACATGGGAAGTAGTTGATCTTCCACCTTAAAAAGATGTTATTAGGTTGAAATGGATCTATAAAACTAACTATAAAGCTGATAGATCTATTGAAATGCATAAAGCGAGATTGGTGGCGAAGGGTTTTTCTCAAAAACTAGGTATTGATTACACTGAAATCTATTCTCCTGTTGCTAGATTAGACACCATCAGAACAATTTTGTCACTGGCAGCCAAACATAGGTGGAAAGTTCATCAATTTGATGTTAAATCAACCTTTTTGAATGGTTATCTGAATGAAGAAGTGTAATAGATGGTTATTTTCATAAAATGGTTTTAGAAACGGTGAAAGTGAGCCCACATTATATTTGAGGCATCATAATATAGGTGATTTACTTATCATATGCATATATGTAGATGATCTAATATACACAAGAAATATTGAAGAGTTAATGGATGAGTTTAGAAATGTAACAAAGACTAAATTTCAAATGACAGATTTAGGTTTAATGCATTATTTCCTTGGGATAGAGGTAAGACAACAAAATGATGACATTTTCATTTCACAAGGTAAATATGTCAATGATTTACTTGATAAATTCAAGATGAAGATTTGCAAACCAATGAATACACCTTTGAAAATGAATGAAAAATTTGTTACTAGGATGATGGTTTTGAAAAAGTAGATGCAACAATGTACAAGAGTCTAGTTGGTAGCCTTATGTATTTAACAACTACTAGACTAGATATCATGTTTGTTGTTAGTTTGCTTTCAAGGTTCATGCAAAGTCCAAGTAAGATGTATTTTTGTGCTATGAAAAGAGTTCTAAGATATGTTTCAGGTATAAGAAATTTTGGCATTTGGTATGCACCTGTAGATGATTTTTGTTTAATTAGATTTATAGACAGTGATTGGTCTAGTCCTATAGATGACAGAAAAAGCACTTCATTATATATCTACCTTGGGTTCGGGGGCCATTTCTTGGTCTTCAAAAAAGAAATCTCTAGTCTCTTTATCATCAATTGAAGCTGAATATATTGCTGCAACTTTAGCTTTGTGCCAAGTAGTATGGCGAAGAAGAATTCTAGCAGACTTAAAACAAAAACAAACTATGCCAATGGTGATTTACTGTGACAATCATTCAACATTTTCCATCACTAAAAATCTTGTCTTCCACAGTAGAATAAAACACATTGATATCAGATATCGTTTTATTAGGAATCTTGTGGCTAAGGGATAAATTGAATTATAGTTTTGCAAAATCAATGATTAGATTGTTGATATACTTACCAAGGCAATTTCAAAAGAAAGTTTTAAAATATTAAGAAAAATGATGGGTGTTTGCACATTAAGCATTAAGGGGGAGATTGAAGGCACTAATGCTTAATGCCAATGCAATAGCTCGATGTAGACACGTTGCATTCCACCGCCCAAGTATACTTGACATTTAACATGTTTGTTATCCCATTTTTCCTTCTAAACATTTTTAAGTTTCTCAGACAAGTAAATACATTGGATTTATACATTTTGACATTTGTGTTTTTCTAGGCCATTTGTTAATAGGCTATCCCTGCAAAGCTCCACGCAAAAATTTGTAAATAGGGGATTTACATTATAGAAATTCATTCCATTTTTGGATGTACATATGAAGCAATTCTACTCTGTGTAGGTTTTAGGTGATGGTTATGTTGCTATCCAGTGTCTAGATGATGCCAGCAACAGGCGTGGTATTCTGAATTATCATTATATTGGTTAGAATTTCATTATGCACTATATTTAGGCTATAGTTTATGTAGAAATAAATGTTATAATATAATGCAGTTGTGGTATTGTTGTTTGTTAATTGACTATGCAATGTAATTGATAAATGTGGTTTTCATAACACTGTACTTGCTTTTAATGGTTCTTCATGGATATATAATTTCTCATTGTTGTAGCAATGTGTCTCCCCTATTTTGTTCTGCATATTAAAAACCCACTCTTTTTATGAACTAATTGTGTTGAAATCTTTTATTTCTACAAGTGGATTCTCCTCCTAAAACCAACATTTTTGTATGTTTTCTATTATGGCATTAAATCTTACATCATTTTCTTCCTTTTATGTTTCTTTATACAGGTTGATAGTGATAAAGGTTATGCAAGGAAAAAATTATGATAATTTTTTTTGTTACTTACAAGAAAGCTAAGAGCTCTACCGCCAAGCCATATTCTTTAAAAAGGAATAATGTTAGAATAAATTAATTATGGTCCTTGGAAATTTTTTCGACACAAACCAAACTCATGCCATCTCCAACCGAATTCCTCCAGTCATCCATGCTGACCAAGCATCGACCCATGTCTTCCATGTTGCTCGTGTTGCATCCTCTCACCTATCCTCATAAATATTTCAGCTAACACTTGCTACAGTATATTCAACATTTAATATGTATTTGCCTATAAATTGGAATTAGCAACACATTTCAAGTGGCCTTTACACCAAATGGATGTTAAGAATGCATTTTTGAATGGTGAAATTGATGAAGAAATATATATGACTCAACCAAAGGGATTTGAAAGTCTAGGTCAAGAACACTTAGTTTGCAAGTTAAGGAAATCACTATATGGCTTGAAACAAGCTCCAAGGGCATGATATGCTAGGATTGATGAGTATTTCCAAACTCAAGGCTTTCATAATAGTCCTCATGATACAAACTTGTATGTGAAGGAATTTGATGAAGGTGGCACAATCATTATTGTACTATATGTTGATGATCTTATTATCATGGGACATAACATGAATTAGATTAGTGACATAAAGATAAAATTGCAAGATACATTTGAGATGACAGATCTTGGTTTCCTACACTACTTTCTTGGCATCCAAGTATGGCAGAAAGATGATGGAATTTACCTCTCTCAAACCATGTATGCTTTAGACTTATTAAGAAATTTTAGGATGGAAGATTGCAAAGGTGCATCTACTCCACTTGCTCTAGGATTGAAGTTGATTAAGGATATGGATGGTGAGGACATTGATCCTACCTTATACAAGCAATTGGTTGGTAGTCTTATGTAGTTGACTCACACTTGATCAGATATTTCTTTTGCAGTAGGTGTGGTTTCAAGGTTTTTGAGTTCTCTTAAGGTTCCACATTGGATGGAAGCAAAAAGAATATTGAGATATGTACAAGGGACCTTCAATATGGGTGTTTATTACTCTTCTCATGGAGATCTATAGCTTGTTGGATATTTTGATTCAGATTGGGCAAGTTGTGTAGATGATTGAGAATCAACTACAGGTTATGTTCTCTCTTTGGGTTTTGGTCTCATTTCATGGTGCAGTAAGAAGCAATCTACTATTGATTTATCAACTAAAAAGGTTGAATATACTACATCAAATGAGGCAACTAAGGAAATAGCTTGGTTGTGAGCTATTCTTTCAGTCCTCAAACAATATCAAACAGGGCCTTATATACTTCATTGTGACAATCAAAGTGCCATTATGTTGTCCAAGAATCCAATGTTCCATGCTCAAATAAAACATATAGAAGTCTATCATCATAATGTCAGGCATCTCATCCAACAACAGGTGATTCATCTTAGTACATTGTCGGACAGTGGATCAGATAGTTGATCTATTTACCAAGGCTTTATGTGAAACTAAGTTTGTATCTCGTAGAAATATTTTAGGCTTGCAAGAAGTCATATGAATATTTCATGGTTGTCATTCAGGGGGGATTATTGTGAATGTCAACCATCATATTAGTGAATAATTGTAAATGGGTACCTAACAAGGCATTAGGCCAAGACCCATATATTCTAGATTATAGGGGGATATTTCAAGGTAATTAGTATAATTAATTTATGTAGGGATGTTAGAATAAATTAATTAGAAGCATGTTTTCCACGGGCCTACTGACACAACCGCCTACAACTAACTCACACTAGATCCACATTGAATCCTATTTCAACTGTTCATAATAAATTTTTGAGCAACATACATGCTACAGTTTGTATTGTATTTATTACAAATTCATCTATGAATGAAATGCTCGAGCCTATGTTTCTGTAGCGCTCCAAATCTGCTATGTTTTGTTTCTTTCTTTTTGTTTCTCAATTTGTTTTCAAATAAAACCAACACGAAGCTGTGCAAATATTAGCTTGATTAAAACTAGCTTCGTCTTTGTTCTTTCTTTTATGATATTGTAGCCCCACTACCAAACCACATTTGCAAATAATAAGATTAAACCTTTGTATAAAATTTCAGTCAGAATATATAGACATAACAATTGAAGAGATTTCCCTAAGAAACGGTACGTGTAAACCTCATTTTCATCGCATTTGACAAAGAGATCATATATGTTGAGCAAATACAAAAAAATTCCAACTGTATCTTGAGTCTAGACAAATGGGTGTTGCAAGTAAGATATATAAATAATTCCTATTGTATTTTCCCGAAAAAACTGAACATAATCTGAGTTAATTGATTCATCATTCAATAACATTGTTTGAATTTTAGATAGACTATGGAAAATTGATTCATATTGCCCATACTGAACTTCACGCAATGTATTGCCAAGAATAGCATCTTATAGAGATCATACACAAACATCCAGAGTATAACAAGGAAAGAAACAATCAATGCACCAATTAACAACAGGACCACACTCACAAGAACCAAAGATAGAATCAGGGAGGAATAGATGAGGGCAAAGAGGAGAAGCAATAAATCAGGCACCATGAAATTTATGTTCCATAGAAATTACTAAATCCTTCCATATTAAAAAAGCAATCAAACAGATACAAGAAATATAAACAAGAAAACAATAACAAAACAAAGCCTGTTGTTGGGTGAGATGTCTTCTTTTGGCGTAGCTAAACTCTTCTTCACTCTCTTTCTCAACACAACTTTCTAGATTAAATTAAGATTTGAATTAATTTAACTTTGGATAATTTAAATTTAAATTTAAATTAAATTAAATTAATTTAAATAATTTATGTGATTTTGATAAAATAATGGAGTTAGGATAGTAATAATTATTTTAATGGATTAAAAGGTGGTAAGTGTGTTAAATGTTGACATGAGATGATATTATAAAAATAAGTTATATGTTACTTTTGTGCCTCTAGAGGAAGTACAAGTTTAAGTTGTATGAATACAAAAATTGTTAAGAATGAAAGATTTATTTGTATTAATTTCAAACTACAGGCTTAAGTTGTACGAGTAAAAAAAATGTTGAGTAAAATATTTAGTGGTATACATTTCTAATAGCTTATAGTTATGAGAGTACAAGTCTAAGCTAGATGAATAGTCAATTTCTATATGCTAAAATATAAGGATTCACATAAATGTTTGTTTCACCAAAATCATTAAGGGAATGATCTCAATAAAACTTCATTTTTATATTAAGAAGACTTATACTAAATAAGGCTTGATCTCTATTAAATCCATTCAAAATTATTTAGCTTGGATAACAAACCAAAGAATTTTTAACTATCTATTTAATTTTTAATAACTCTCAATATAATTTTTGTTGGGATTAAGGTGTCTTAACCTTAGAGTCCTAACATTGATTTAATTTGATGTAATTGAAGTATTTATTTGTATTATTTAAATGCCTATGATGTCATGTCACAAATTGGGACCCATTGGCTAGGTGGCATCCCTGTTGGAGGTGACTCTAGATGACACATCATTATCCCAAGTGGACATAGGTGTCCCACTTTGGAATCTGTGACATATGACATATTCTATGACGTGTCATAAGGCATCTTTGAATGCATGGGTGAAAGTTGGTGCCCAATTTGGTTTATGACAAGATGTAAGAGAATCAACTATTTTTAGCCAGTTATGACAGATTCTCTTACAGTTGTAATTGTTGTCAGCGATGACATATTTTGTAAGATGTGCAAGGAATTTTACATAGCCTATTTTTAGCATATTATACACATCCAAGCTTGGAAGAAGACTATATGCATGTTTGATGAGTGTAACGGGTGTAAGGGAATATTGAACATGTGTCCAAATACATGTCTAAGGTGTTGAAAGTTGTTCCTTTTGGATTTGGATGCCCCTCGCCTTCTAGTTGCTTCTTGAAGCTTGTAACACTCTATTTATTGAGTGCCTTAAGTTGTAGAATGCATAGTTTGCTTGCAAGTAATGAAGTGTTGCCAGTATTACTCTAGAACATGTGTTCGTGTTGAAGCACTTGTTGAAAAATCTTGTACTTGGTGATATCTTGTATTCATTATTTGAAATAATAAAGATAGTATTGTGCTTTTGGAGGGTGGGGTGTTTTACCCAAAATGGTTTTCCCCACATATATTTGGTGTCATTGTTTTATGCTTTTTTGTTGTTCTACTTCTATTATTCTATGTATGTGCTTCTCTTATTGTAACAGTAAAAGGTGTTAAAATGAAATTTTCGTAACTCTTCCATGATTAGATTAGTGTATGAAGTTTTTTTCGCTCACCTGACTTCCTTTCAGTTGGTATCAGAGCCTGGCCATCCTTGGTTCCTTTGTTGGGTAGAAGGGTTTTTTGAGCTAATCTCTTTTTTAGTGGGAGTTTTGCAAAAGAGTGTATTTCGCGACCTTGTTGCGGGAAAGAGATGGTAGGCACATTTGGGAGGATTGAGATGGAAAAATTTAATGGTGGTAATGTTGAGTTGTGGAAGCTCAAAATGGAAGACATGTTAGTAGACAGGGACATATGGCTTGCAATTTCTGGAACCAAACCTTCAGGCATGAAACAAGAGGATTAGGATCTCATGGATAGGAAAGCCAAGGGTGTTATTAGACTTTTTTTGGATAATTTTTTTTTCCTAAACATGTCCATGAAGAGGAAACTTATGCTTCTCTGTGGAAGAAGCTTGGTGATGTCTATTAGGCTAAATCCCTAGTAAATAAACTTTTCCTGAGAAAGAAGATGTATTATCTGAAAATGGAAGATGGAGGATCCATTGCAGATCACCTTAACTCTTTTAACATGTTGGTTGCACAATGGGGTTCCATTGGAGACAAAATAGATGAACAAGATCGTTACATGCTCCTTTTGTGTTTGTTGTCAGACTCTTGGGATCACCTGGTAATGGCTATTGGAAGCACTACTTCTACCTTCAAGATGGATGAGTATTTTTCCTTAATACTATCTAAGGAGATGTGAAGGAAGTCTTCTGAGATGGCCAAGGAGGCCCTTAGAATCTGTGGAAAACCAAAAGAGAAGCAAAAAGAAAGACAAGCAATCTAAGTCAAAGTCTCCTAGTAAGAAGTTCGAGCGAAAATGATGGAATTGTGGTGAAAATGGTCACATTCAGAAAGATTGCAAGAAGGAGAAGAAGAAGGAAAACAAGTCTTTCTCCGATTCTAAATCTGGGAAATCATCCTAACATAATGGAGAAGAATTTATTGTAGCCCATGCATCAGATGATGTGTGGTTGATATATTCAAGTGTATCCTTTCACATGACTTCTCACAGAGATTGGTTCTCAAAGTATGAGGAGTTTGATGGTGGAGAGGTATACCTGGGTGATGACTCTCACCTGAAGATTGTTGGTCGTGGAAGATTCAAAATCAAATTTCCTGATGGAAGAGTGAAGGGGATTGATGGTGTCTTGCATATCCTGGGTTTGGAATGAAACCTAATTTCTATAAGTAAACTGAATGATTCATGAGTGCAAGTTCTTTTCTCTAGTGAAGGATGTAAGATTACTAAAGGGGCTATGGTGTTGGCTAAGGGTGTTTGTATTGGCACTTTGTTTCAGCTTGATGCATGCATTGTACAATGCAATAGTTCTTCTGATGTACCACTACCGAAGAAGAGAGCTTTGGATTCTTCATCCTCACCATCATATTATGCAGAGAAGAAGCATTTTGCAACTACATCCAATGGTCGTGCATTTTGGGTACCTAAGGGTGCTCATTCTATGGAAATGAAGCTTCCTGTCGAGAAGACAATGTTATGGCACCAACAACTTGGTCACATTGGTGAGAAGGGTCTTAGAACCTTAAAAAATAAAATTCTTGTTGAAGGCCTTGATGATTGTAATCTTGAGTTCAAATTTTGTGAAAATTGTGTAGGGTATGTGCAGGATCATCATGGAAAAAACATGCCTTTAAGTGGCAATGAAAATTCAGAAAAATCGGATTTAGGCAACTTGACATAAAAATTTGAATAAGTTATCTTTATTGTTTCAAAAATATGTAAGAATAGAATTTGTGGTGCAAATTGAATGTAGTTTATAAACTACTAGGTTTATTTTATTTTTTTTAAATCTATTTGGTGAAAATTTGAAATTTCAAGGCAATAGTACTTAAATTTCAAGGGAAAAATAAGTAGGTGTCTGTCTGACCATCATAACCACAATAAAATGATAATATTTTTTTATAAGATTTTAGATATAAGTAGAGGAGTCATGTCCCAATGTGATGCATATTTTTTCATAATTTTTTTCCAAGTAAATCATTAATTATGATTTTTTTATTACAACTTTTAAAAAATATAAAAATGTGTTTGTCTAACCACCTTAACTTGGTCAAAACTTCATGAAATTCAAATTTTTTTTAATCTTATAGTATGCAAGGCATAGAATGTGATGCATGTTTTGGATTCAAAAAATGTGATACCATTTGAAAGCTATAGATGTTTTTCAATCAACCTATCAATCAGGACTTTAGTCGTAATTCTAATAGAAAATGAATAATAATTATTTATTAAATTCAAAGTAAAGCATAATTTATATTGGTGGAAAGTTGAGAATCTCCTTTAGAAACCCTTTTTGTTTCATCAACTATGGGTAAAAAAAAGTCTCCAGCCACATGGGCGAAGTCTAGAAAAGCAAGGTAAGTTGTTAAACACGTTTTTTGTGTTGACTTCTTAGGATTGGAATGTCCTAGCCAAATTCCAAAGCAAGCCCGAGGCTAACCCCTAGGAAGTAAGGTTTGTGTAAGAAATATCAGATATTTGATTCAAATTAGATATCCGATATATTTTATATATGATTTAAAAAAATGTTATACAGTTTATAA
>VDFB02104934.1:0-21143 GCA_007258455.2 Sequoia sempervirens | reverse complement strand
CAACACACTTCATCAACTTTGAAGATGGTGCTTGACACATAGTCAGCCAAATCAGTGTAAAACACATAGATCAATTAAGCTTGATACTTCCAAATGTAGAAACTAGAGTCTATAGAACCAGGGAAAAACAACTCTAGAACCACACACCATAAGACTTCATCAAAGAGAAATCCAGATCAACAACAATTCTCTCAAACCTCAATCAAAACACAAAGAAACATAATTCACAAGTATCAAATCAACATCCTCAATAGTTGAATACATGTAACTTTATTTTTATACAATTTTCTCAATATCCTCAACATATACACTCAACAACAACTAGTAGATAACCATTTAATCAGTTGACATCAATGACAACACTTTCATTCCTTTTTCCATTCTTGCAACAAAATAATGTTCTAGCGATATGCTCCCCATGGACAAGTGAATGCAGTTTTTTGTTGATCCTCGGTGATCATGATTTGATTATAGCCTGAAAAACCATCCATGAGTGACAACATTTCATGCCCAAATGTTAAATCCATGATGACGTCGATGTTAGAAAGAGGGAAACTATCCTTTAGGCATGCTTTGTTTAAGTCTTTGAAAACAATGCATATTCTGATGCCCCCAGTGGGTATGGAGACTATACCTAGTGTGAAACCCACTCAAGATAATCAATCGATTGAATAATTCCAATGTCAAAAAGCTTTTGTAACTCAAATTTCACTAGGAGTGCTATTTGAGGGTCCATCTTTCTAAATTTATGCTTCACCGATTTGGCTTTAGGATACACTACTAAATGATTCACAACCGTTTCTGAATCAAGGCCTAGAATATTAGTTTATGACCATGCAAATTTAGCTCTTCACTCTTTTAGGAATGCTGCTAGGTTTTTTTGTTCTTCATCGAACAAGGATTCGACATAGAAAGTGATCTCGGGTTCTTCTTCGATTCCCACATTCATTAGAGTTTCCTTTTTTGCTATCACTGCTGAATTTTCTAGATACATTGCACTAAGGGGGATATTTAATCCCTCATCCTTGGGCACCTCAAAGAGGTTTTCACCCTTGGACGCATCCTTTATTTTTACTATTTTAGGATCAGAAAGTGCCACAGTATGGTTTGCACTCAAGATCTGCATGTTAGTTGCATATTGTCCATTTTGCGATTGAAGGATTCAATCGTCTCCCCACAGTACGCTCTTGTGTCTAGCTCTATGTCAAAACCTGCTTTGTGATCTGCCCATGGTAAGTTATCATAGAGTCCCATGAATTTTGAGATTGCTTCATCATTTTTGAATAAATCTAGAATTAGTGGT
Source organism: Sequoia sempervirens (assembly GCA_007258455.2). Classification (NCBI taxonomy): domain Eukaryota; kingdom Viridiplantae; phylum Streptophyta; class Pinopsida; order Cupressales; family Cupressaceae; genus Sequoia; species Sequoia sempervirens. The sequence goes on along the minus strand of VDFB02104934.1, from coordinate 19,840 downwards.
CCTTGTTGGTGCCAGCCAATCAGTTGTGGATATACTAGGCTTATCTTAGTTGGTTGATTGTTCGGGGAAAATGATATTGTGGATATCATGAAGAGAAAGTTATTGTCCAATAGGTCAGCAACATCGAGGGGGAAGTTTTCTAGGGTAGTATCATGTGATGTTGGTAACCAAGAGGAAGCCTTAGCTCGTTTAGTGGAAGTACCTTTTCCAAGAAGGGTAACCTTGCTAGTAGTACATCCTAAGCCGAGATTCTTTGGGTGTTTCTTAGGAATGATGGGTTCTAGCAAACCATTGTCATTTTGACCTAGTTTCTAATTCTTGCTATACCCCCACCCCTTCATTAGCTACAATCCTTTTTTTCATCTTCCATGGGAAGAATGGTGATGGGTCATCCATCACGATATAGCAGTTTGGAGACATCCTCCTCATTGACATCTTCTTTGTTCAAATCCACCCACTTGGTGAAGGTGGTAGCTTCCATTTTTATTATTTTAGGGACTTTGTTGCTAGCTGTTGGTTTCCCATGATATTTGGGAGAAAGAGGTAGCTGCCCCAACATAGAAGTATCCTTTATTAGCTTATAGCTTCCACAACCATCATCCTGGATCACTACTTTGATATCAAGAATGTTCTGCAAAATGGATGTTTTCATTTTTGAGGTAGATACAAGGGTAGAGGGGTCAATGAACGAGGTAGAAGGTGTAGGTCCTTCATCATTTTTTGGGATCTAGGGTATTTTTAAAACTTGGCCTCAAGGTTCTTGTAGTAGTAAAAGGGCTTGGGATCTCTATGGATGGTAACTTCTCTATCCTCAAAAGGAAAACTTACACATTGATGGTAGGTTGAAGCAACAAATTTTAGGGAATGGATCCATGGTTGACCAAGTAGGATGTTATAGGGAAGATCAAGGTCTAATAGTTGGCACGTAGTGTCTACAATGATGGGTCCCACTTGGATGGGTAGGGCAATGATGCCTTGTGATACCCACTCTTGATCATCATATGATTTGATGGTTGTACTCTTTGCTTTCTCAATAACATCTTTTGAATAACCAAAGTTCTTGATCAACTGAAGGGTGTAAATTTTTAGCCCAACACCTTCATCCACTAAGACTCATTTAACATTGTTCTTATGAATAATGACCTCAAGGTGTAAATCACAGTTATGAGATGGCTGCGATGGTAGCTCTTGTTTTGAGAAGGTGAGAAGATGATTAGTGATATGTCCTACCATAGCTTGAAACTACTTTGTATCAATATCCTTAGGGATAGATGATGAAGAAAAATATTTCTCTAAGATTTCCCTATGTGCGAGGGCTAGCCTCAATAGTTCTAAGATAGAAATTTGTGCGGGGGTCTTCTTAAGATGATCTAGGAGACTGTACTTGTTAGGGTTGGCTGTAGGAAAAGTAGGTTGTGCCCTAGATTAAGATGGGACTCCTTGGATGGTGACTCGACACTCTACACTTGGCCCTTTTATGGTGATGATGGTGATGAAACTATCACAGGAAGCGACTACATTGCAATAGACATGTTGCATGTTTGTGTAATCCTTAACTTTCCTATTTTTGTTTCCTTTGCTATGATATGGCATAGGGTTATTGTATATCTTAAGATCATGGTTGTTGGTTGGTACCTCAACAGATATGTATCCATTCTCAATAAGATATTGGATAAAATTTTTGAGCCTCATGCAGTTCGATGTTTTGTGTCCTTTGATTTTGTGAAAGTCACAAAGGTCCTTTTTCATTGTACCAGGGTGGTTTATCCTATGGTTCTTGGTAGTTTTTGAAATTGGGAAGTGTTATCAAGTTTGAATCTACCAAATTTTTCATGACGATTTCAATAGTTTCCATCAACTGTGTGTATTTATGTTTCAGATAGTTGTTCCTATTGGGAGTTTGTTGCTATTGCATTCCAGTGTTGTTGACCTAATTTTTTTGTGATGGTGATGTTTGTTACATAGTTGGTTGAGTGTTAGCTATTTGATTTTTGTTTGGACTAGGAGCACTTAGGACCACCTTAGCATCTACCACGCCATCATTTGTTACATTATTGTTCTTAGCCCAGACTTGAGGCTTTTCGTTTGAATTGGTTGATGGGTGATTGTCCTTGTATGCTTGGGTATTTCCCTATGATATTAGAGCTCTCTCAATGTTAAGGGATCTAGGGACAAGCTCGCAATAAGAGGTAATGCATTGCATTTTCAAGTGAAAGGATAGATCTAGATCTACATTTTCTATGACAATCCCCACTTGTTGTTCATCGGGAATGGGCCATTTGTTCTTACTAGCTCTTCATATCCACTGTTGCAAGAAATTGGCAAAAGATTCTCCTTTGTTTTGTATGAGAGTATATAACTCTTCTAAGCTTATGTCAATGTCAAGATTAAAGGAGAAGTGATTTACAAATCTATCAATGATTTCTTGGAAGGTTTTTATTCTTGGAGGCAACTAAGAAAACCAGTCGATGGATGGGCCTATCAAGCTTTGTGGAAAGATGTGCATTAAATAGGACTCATTGTAGGAGACCTCCATACACATGACGTTAAAATAATTGACATGGTCCAAAAGACTTCCTCTCGCTTTGTATTTATCAAATTTTGGGACTTCAAAACTAGGACGGAATGGTACCATTGCAATGTTTTGGTTGAATGGATATGGACATAGGTTTTGTTGTGTATGAGGCTTCTCCATTTTTCCCATCTGAATATCTTGCATTTCTTGTGTTAACGCCTTAAGTTGTGATGATACATCATCTTGTGGGTTTGGTGGAGGAACATATGTTGTGTATTCTAGGATGACAGGTGGATTGTATGTGGTATTTTGATATGATGGGGTGTTGTATGGTGTGTATGGTGGTGTAGGATATTGTGAAGGTGATTTTGGTGGAGGCGTATATGTCCCTAACATGTTTGTATTGACGATGTTCTATTGAGGGTTATGGTAGGAAACTTGTTGTTGTTGTTGGGCATACTACTGAACTAGTAAGACTTGTTATTGGGATTACTATTGTTGTTGGGCCACTAGGGTTGTTTATTATGCTTGTTGTTGTTGTTGGGCTACTAAGGCTTGTTGTTGATGTTGTTGTTGTGTTGCTAAGGCTGCTTGTCATGCTATTAAAACTACTTGTTTTTGTTGCTACTATTGTTGTGGTACTAAGGTGCTTGTTGTGATGCTACAACTACTTGTTGTTGTTGCTATTGTTTGCAGCTGCTTTGCTGATGTTGCTGCTGAAATGATGGAAAATGTTTGCTTTATGGTTTAGGACAAAACAAAACATTTCACAATCAATCATTCAAGAAAAATTCTAGGGTATGATTATAAACTAAAGAGGGTTTCACCACCAAGCTAGGGCTTGGAAATATCAATGAAATACAAGTCCAAATGCTTAAACCTAATGCAATGCAATACTTCACTAAATGACTTAGAAAAGCATGTAAAATAGAATATCAAGGTGAGAAATTAGAAGTGTGAACTTTGGAATTTGTAGAGACCTAAAATGAGCTCTAAAACATTGAAATTACTAAAATTATGGCATATTGGGACTCATATGCCAGTCTTGGCATATCAGTCCCAAAGTAGGGTTTCTGGTCTAGAATAGGTTTCTAGCAGTGTGGATTCAGGATCTGAAAAAAATAGAAATTCACTTGTAGTGGAACTCATACACCATTTCTAGCATAACAGTCCCATTCCAATTTTTTGGGAATTCAAACTTTAGATCTATTCTCTAATCTCTACTCTTCCTTCCTGAACAAATTTTTGGATCCAAACTTGTAAAAAGACCTACAAAACATAATATACAGATGATTTGTTGATGGGGGGTTTGCCTTGGTAAAACCCATAGTTCGGTAATTAGACCTTGATAGAAAAAATGAATCATTAATGAAAATAGGAATGTAAACCCTAATCTTAAGTGTGTCAAGGATTAGGAAATCTAAAATTCAATGCAACCCTATTCTATTATGCTAGAATGAGATGCAAGAATGAAACATGAAGATGAATGACTCACTTTGAGAGATCTCTAATCACCCAAATGAGCCTTGATAATACATGTACCTTCCTTAGGATGAATGTAGAATGATAATGGAGGATGGAGTCACCTAGGAAACAAGTCATTAGGCTTGGATTGATGGCTAGTTGCATTTTCCCAACCTAGAATCCATCATGATTCACCATAGGAAACCATAATTAACCCTTGACAATGCTAGATCTTGAATGAAAGTGAGCTTGAAGACCCACAAAAATATAATAATGCTACTCCAAGGCTTCAACTTTGTTGATTACTTGTTCTTGAATGCTCTTGTGAAGAATGCTTGAATGCTTGGATCTTGAAATTTCTCTTCTATATTGTTGCTTAGATGAAAAATGACTTTAGAAGCTTGTTTATATAGGAAATACTCCTAACTTTCCATTATTTAGATCTCAAAAGCTGACATCAACCAAAAATTTGAATTAAAAACTTGAACTTCCCACTCAAACCCTAAAAAGGGCTCAAGTGGGACTCATATGCCACTTGTGGTGTATGGGTCCCACCTAGGGTGACTTATATGCCCAAGGTGGCATATGAGTCTCACCCTAGATTGTTGGGTTGGGTTGTTAAAATTTTTAATGCTTTTGATGATTTTATCAGGTTTTTAGTTGAAATACGCCTTGATATCTGAAATAAAGGGTCATAGGGGCCTATTAATGATGAATTAAAGGGGATTTAATGCAAGGGTACTAAAATAGGTCCAGATTAAATGAAAAATTGCACTATCTCCAAAAAGGGAGTACAATTTTCATCATTACAACTACTGTTGTTTTGCTACTAGGGTTGCTTGCTATTGTTGCTACTATTGTTGTGCTACTAGGGTTGTTTGCTATTGTTGTTGTTGTTGTGCTACTAGGGATTCTTACTATTATTTCTATTGTTGTTGTTGGACAGCTTGCTGATAAGCTTGTTGCACTTGCTGTAAAGCTAATGCATGTTCCTGTAATGTAGGATCAATTGGTTGTTGGGATATCTGCGATGGGTTTTGGGTGTTGATATTTGAGTGAGTTGTAGGTTTGAGATGATAGGACAGGGGTTCCCTTGGTTTAACATTCCTTGCAAGATGGTGGATTGGGGTGGAGGAATGTAAGTTTGAGGTCCCATTTTCTTTTACATGACGTGGGTGAACAAGGGGAAAGATGATGATGGTTCCATTAGATATTGCAATGGAAATGGAATTATCAACCCTTGTAATTGATCAAAAGGATTCCCTTGACCAAAGAGTAGGGGGTTCCCTTGTTGTACTTGAGTTGGGATCAAGGTATTACCCTGGTTGATGGGGTTTGTAACCAAGGGGTTCTTTTGATTTTGGTTGGTGATGGTTGGGATGGATGTGTTTTGTGAAACCAATGGTATGGATGAACCAATTGGGGAATTGGATAAAGATGTCCCTATTTGTGTTAAGGTTTGATTCCTCATGAGGGTGTTAACATTCCCTTGTTGGACTATTTTTGAAACTTGTCCTATACTACCGTGCATGAGGTTGGTCACACTTGTGGTAGTTGTGGGGATGGATGAGGATGGGTGACCTCAATATGTTTAGGTTGACATGGATTCATGAAGTGTAAGTGGTTTATTTTGATGTAATGGGTGTTCAGGAATGGTAGGAGCACCGAAGGTAGGTGTCCAAGGGGTATTTTGAGAGGGACTAGTGTTTAGGGTACCCGCAAGTGTGTTGGTTTCCAATGGAAGAGTATGACCAAAGTCCTTAGCAAGACTAGTCACAATACTAGGAATGGGTGTTTGATTTATCTCTAGCGATGGAGTTGTTTGAATGGTGGATGAAGTCAAGCCTTGTGTAAATGATTGTGCAACAAAAGATGGGGAACTAGAGCCATGTTTTCTAAGGTTTGATGTTATTTTTTGTGTTGGTTATTTTTTTAGAGCCAAACTTGATCTTACCACTTACCTATGAATCTACTATAACCCAATAATTAGCAAGGGTAAGGATTGGCCAACAGACAAGTAAAGGACTACTAAATCTTTACTTCTACTCTTCAGGCTCTGTGAAACCAAGGAGGGTGAACTTGGCAATGTTTATATGATATTCATGTTCCATTTTATCACTAACATTGAAGAAAAATAGATATATTCCTACTAAATGCAAATAGGTAAAGATCGTTGAGGATCTGGTGGACCCTCTAATGAATTGTACATAATGCTAGGAATAAGAGGTAATTCATACGACTATATTGCATTCACAAGTGTCTCAAAAATTGTTGTGAAGATATGTGTTCTTTTTTAGGTATAGGCGGCTCACTAACTCCAAAGAAGACCAAACAAATGGATTAGTGCCTTATCAGAGGGCGACGAACTCACATGTGCAATAAATAGTAATACAATAACAAATGGAAACTAGTATTTATAGACCATTGTGTATTAATTTGTAACACACAACTCAATATGTACAGAATTAGAAACTTCTTAGTAATCCTAGCATTTCACTTACAAATCCATGATATGATTTAAGCACTTACTTAGCTCTTTTAACTAAAGAAAAAGATGAAATCACACATCCAATCAAATTTATTGAAGATGAATAACTGAACCTTGATCCCTTTATTAATAATTTGAAAGCAAAATTATAGAGAGAAACTAATCCAGGAACTTGAAACTATCATTCATTATATCTTTACTATTATAAAACAAGTAAGTCTATTACAAATTTGAACACACTCCTAAGATTTAACACTAATCTAATTCCTTGTGCTTGAAATTATCTAAATTTCTCATACATGAGCTCAAAATTCTCTAAAACATCAAAAGACTCTTATAATTTTCCTTGAAATCCCATTTATAAAAAACATGGGAGCAACAAGCATTAGGTGAAATTACAATCAAATTCACATCCACATTTTGACATACATTTCAATCTTAATTTTAAAATTCCTTAGATAGTTATATTTTCACTTTACAAAGTGGGGGGAAAGCATATATGAAAAAATATATTTTCATTGATTGAGGAAGATACACGAGCCTTCCAATAGGCACCTTTTACTCGTTACAACAACATTGTAGTATATTCTTCACGAGCCAAAATGTTAACCACGTGCATGCCTAGTTACCAAATATTCCAAAATCATGAAAAGAAAGAGAAAGAGAAAGGGAGAACTAACTAATCCAGGTCAACATTTGTGACATCAACCTCCTTGATAGGGAGAGAACAATATTCTTTAGTACTTTAACGAAATCCTAATCTTTACTATTTTTAGGCTATGCATTGTTTCTATCCTATCTGTTATTCACCATATCCATCATCACCTTCATAGATACAAGTTTACTCAATAAAATTTTCCAACCAGGTATTGTATTCATCTTCGGTGGGCCATTTTGCATTTGATAAACTCTATACCTTTGCACTATGTTGATTATACCTTACATCAATTAAGGCTCTAGCCTCTTTGATAAAAGTGTCCATTCTTGTTTCAATCCCACCATAATATCAATATTAGGATTCAATGAGGTATAATAAAATACTTTCAATATCATCTTGGCCTATGTCAGTAGCTCTCCCAAGTCATTCCTCCATGTATCAAAATCCTTTTACTCACCTTTGTAATTCAATATTGCAGGTATACCATACTCCATTTCTCTGAATATTTTCAATTTATTCTGGAGTTGCATTCCTAGCTTTTCATGAAGAGTTATTTCATTCACCCACTCAATAGCTTGTAATATTTTAGGGATATTTGTAGGTACCTAAGGATCTTCTCTCATTTTAGGCATCATCTCTTTCAAAGGGCCTACTCTAGTTCTCCATTTACTCCATTCATTCTTGAAGGTTTCCTGAATCTATAAATATCTTATGTTTGCTTCATGGATGTTCTTATAGGTAGCCAACACATCATCAACTCTGTTTACCAACGTTTTTACCCTATGTTTCAACACATGCTCAAAAAAGTCATTCGACACCTTAATAATTTCAAATTTTTCCTTCTTGAAATTTTCCTTCTTTGTCTTTAACTGATTATTTAAATCATTAATTCTTAAGGCCAAGGTCTCACTATCTTGTGTAGACAAGTCTAAAGAAGAAGAGGATGGAAAATACAATGTCCTCATTGACTCGCTAGCTTGAATAGTGGCTCTCATCTTGTTTATTTCATCCAAGGCCTTATTATATTTTTTCACGAAGGAATCATATTTATTCTAAGAAATTTGTGTTGCATATGCACTAAATATTGTAGCATGAACGATCAACTTAGTTGATTGGATAAGAGTTATATATGTGGATCTCTTCAGCATCAAGGAACCCATGTCCTCTTCAATAGGCCCAATGACATCATGCTTTCCAATATTGGGTGCCATGGAAAAAATTGCAAGAGTATGAAACTTTGGACTATATCCAAATCCAAACACCTTGCCTTCAAAATGCTCCTCAGATATAGAAGCCTAATAGTGTCTTCTTATTCCATCAAGTGTAATAGTTGAGGTGATGGTGCACCCTGGTAGCAACATCATTCCAATTTCTATGAAAATATCCCTAGCCTCGACAGGAGTGATAGTTGCAATATCAGTCATAATCCTTTCTTCCTCTACCTTCTCAGCTTCATCTTGTTGAGAAGGGTCAACATTAGCCCTTGCTCGTTCAACCCTCTTGTTTATTTCTTTGCTTCTTTGTTGAACCATAAATTCTTTGAATTCCATAGATTGCACAAATGCATCGTCTAGAAGGAACTCATTACAATCCTTGATCCTAGGATCATCATTAGTCCTTTCATCATAATTCCATTGGGCAATTCTATCCTGGGGAACTCATTACAATTCTTGTACATCTGTAGGCTACTCTATAATATCCATAGCCCGAGTTTGTCACTCCAAAAGAGCCTATGCTCTCCTAGTAGCCTCCTTTACCTTTTCCTTGAAGTCACCATTTTGATAACCCTTTAGCTTTGCAAAAGCTCTTTCAAAAGGATTCTCTATTACATCATAAGGGCTCACATAGAAAGCATTCATCTTCATAATTATCTCTTCAATGTCCATTATAACTGTGCATTCCTTTTTTCTAGATATAACAACCCCATCACTAGTCAAGTTTCTCAACACATCTTCTATATAGAAGAAATGGTGATAGAACCCTGATAAATTATTCTCTTCTCATTGCATGCACAAAACCTTCCAGGTCAAAACTCCTAACCTCATCCATGGTTAACCTAAGGTTATTCACCTTGATTCCAAATTTCTCATACCCTTTAGGGGCAGTAACTTTAAAATAAGAAAAATAACATTGGGGATTTACAACAGTACCCTTCCTAGGATTTTTGGATAATTCTAGGTCCATAAAATCAATCTACCACATCAACTCCATAAATACCAATTGGTTAGAGACATATATAGGCAAGCAATGTGGTGCTACTTTAGCTCTGTAGGCCTTTATTAGAGTATATTCTGAATGCAGAAACCAATCTTCCCAATTATGTTGTTTAGGTGACCCTACCACTTCCTTTGGGTGCATGATGTTTCTAATTGATTGTGAATGACTATGAATAGGTGCCACACCCAAACACTCTAGGATACCAAACATGAAAACATTAGCAAACACCAAATAGTTGGAATTGGAACAATCCTGGTTGCGTATATGTGTCCAAATTTGAACTGGTAAAACATTATTCTCATTGTCCCTCAATCTCAATAGTAGCTTCCTTTTCAAGTTTTTATCACCCTAAAATAGAAGCATATGTATCAATATAGAATAATGTGGAAAATATAGGGGGAGAACTTCCTTCTTTAGATTGATAAAATCTTTATGCATTTTTTCAGCAACAAAAGCATCATAATAAAAACCAGTGTTCCAATTATGACATTGTATATCCACTTCTATGACCAACAGGTCAGTGGCTATCCTAGCCTCAAAATTACGAGCTAGAACCCGATTCATGAAATAATATGTGTTCTTGAAATAATCAACAAATTCTTCACATTCAAAGGGCTTAATATCTTTTGGGGCAAATATTTCCTTGCTCTTTCTATGTCATACAAGGAATCTACTTCTGAATGCAAATCTATTCTACTCATATTCACCATATAGATCTATAGATTTGATGTTAATAGTATAATTAGGATTCAACCCAAATACCTCCATAGTTTTATCCCTAGTTACCATGATGACTACATTTCTAGTTTCAATTTTAATTTTTCTATCTGTGGGATCATAATGCTTGGCTGACTCCATCATCACATCCACCTTCACAAACACATTAGGTACTTCTAGATTCCCAAGGTTGAGGACCCATCGGTAACATGTATTTTTAGAATACCTTCTGTTAAAAGCATACAAAAACAACTGCCATCCACTTTGAGGTTGGGCTAAATCTCTAATTTCACCATCATAGTCAATTAATCTGCTCATCACAACAACTTTCCCCATAGGTCTCTTGCTAATTTTTACCCACCCTCATTTATGTTCTCAGGGGCACCCCCCAGGTATCTCTCCCGAGTTTTCTTTGTACTCCTTGACCTTGTGGACGACGCAGGGGTATCCGACGTAGGGTTAGATGCTTCAGGTGGCTCTGGCTTTACCGTTGATGAAACATCCTAGGTATTGAGCCTTTTAGCTCTTTTATGCTTGGGTTTTCTCTTAGGCCTAATGCTGGAGTCAATAGGTTCTATTTTGCTCATTTTTGCAATGTGGAAATATGAGGGTTTATAGTTTTCTTATTCAAAGAGCCCTACCCAGTTTTAAAATCCAAGACACAATTTGTAGAACAAAATAATCCCAAATTTTATATAATGTTTATCATCCCAATTAAGGAAACTCAATGGGTAAATCCTAAGCAAAATTATCTTTCAAATTCCCTACTAATTTTTCAGAGTAGCACAATTCAATATACTTAATAGGAAGAGAGACAACAATTTGCTTGCTCAGATGAAAATTTTGATTTAAATACTTTTGTAGTTTTTTTGTTGGAGTGCCTCACATCATTTCCTCATATTTTGGTTATCTTCTTTACTCTTGAGCAGTTCTGAATGTATAGAAACTAAGCTAACTACCTTCCTTATGGTCGAGAAATGGAGTGCAACACCATTAATGGTTGATGGAAAAATTTAGTGAGCAAACTGACACTTAGTCGTTCATGTTTAAACCCTGGCCATTGATCATCTCACTTTAAAACCACATTAGTGGCTTTCATTTCATCTTGCTAATTTCTCGTTTTCTTTAAACGATGTCCTTGGGATGTTGCCACGTTTTGTTTTATTTGGAAGCCATTACTCATCAATAATACATTTCACCCTTTAAAATTCCTATCAGTGATGCGAGCATCTATGCGATGAGATCTCAACCATTAGATTTAAGTCCCATCTTTGATCACATTCATCTCCATCATGTATCATTGACTTAGACTTCAAATTCCAAATCACATCAGCTATGGGAGAAAAAGGTGATGAAACAGGATCAAGCCACATGTACCTGCTTGAAAATCAAAGGCACAAGGAACATTGCTCACAAGAGCAATTCAAATCAGTGATAGAAAATTAGAACACATGTCTACATCGCTCATTTCTTTTTTGAAACTCAAAGTTTGGAACAAATCCACGATGAGTGATGGAAGAAAATACAAAGAGAACTAAGGGCCATCACGCATCACTAATTCACATTATAAAATTCATAAGTGATTGGTGATAAAGGAGATGCTACCGATAATTAAAGGAACTCATCTATCATGCATCGCTAGTGCGAAACTCTAGACTCATAAACTATCTGTGATACGTGAAACAAGAGAAATACTACTTATCACACATAGAGCTAATGCAAGTTGTGAATTCCCAAAGTTATCCATGATGAGTGATAAGCCAATGCAGTAGATGGGACTTAAGTAGGACAATTTTGCACATGCTTATAAGTTTTATTGAGAAAAGGGACCACCTAGAATGACATATGAAAAGGCCTCAAAATACTAAGAACCATTTATAGCAAAGGATGTAAGGACCAAGCAATGCCAATAAATTAACCTTATCAAATGAAAGTATTTCCCAGCTAGGCATAAGGGGTCGGTAACCTCATGGGCCCCAATGTCTCAAGTCATTTTAACATGACTGGGAATGGGCCACACCAAGTCAACCAAGGAATAGATCGCAAGACCATAGGTTAATATATGAAAGAAAATATTGAACGTAAAACCATACCTCATACAAAACCCTAAACCCTAGCCACACTCGACCATACTAACACTTAGGAACATGCCCTCTCCTAGATCAATGGAACACAAGTTTTTTTATGAGAGTTCCATCAGTAGCCTTGACTAGGGAAACATGCCTCTTGTAGCCATGGTGAGATTTCATATCTCATGGTTGAAGTAGAGCAAGCATAGGGACAAAAAAAACCAAGGACTTTCCTAGACAAGGAAAGAGAACTAGACCAAAGAAAACACACCTATACAATATTTACAGGAATGTACAATATAGATGGAAAATAACATATTTCAAGAGAAAGATGGCTTCAAGAACTATCCATGTACTAGAAGTTCAAGAATTTCACCTGTCAAACTTTGGAAGAAATATGAGTCCTCCCCATGTGTACTTGCTATCAGATAAGGGCCTAACCATAATGCTTCAAAATTTTCATGCTTACCCTTATCTTGAGCCCTTGTATTCCAGACTAATACCATACTATCCATTTCAAAATTTCTGGGAGAATCTTTCTTTTCATGCAAGTGTTTGACTTGCAACTGCGTCTTTTCATTTTTGGCATGAGTTTCTCTTCTAGTTTCATCCAGCTGTACAAGGTTATCGATTATGTGTTGCATATCATCACAAATATCATCATCATATTCTGGCACAAATTTATACATTTTGAGAAAATTATTTTGTGGCAACCTAGCATCCAAACCATACACCAAACCAAATGGTGAGTGACCAATAGCCTTCTTCACAATAACCCTATCTGCCCAGAGTGCAAGCTTCAAATTTGAGTCCCAATCTTTCTTTTTCTTCCTTATCACCCTCTTAATAATCTTCATTAAAATCTTATTACTTGACTCAACTTGACCATTTACTTGAGGATGATAAGGTGAATAGTAAGAAATCTGTATGCCATGTTTATCACAAAAATCCTTGAACTCATCTGATCTAAAACACATAGCATTATCTGAAATGACCTTTTCTGGGACTCTAAACCTGATCAAAATATTGCTCATTAGGAAGTCCACTACCACTTTACTTGTTGCTTTCCTTGTGGGTATTGCTTCTACCCACTTCATGAAATAGTTAGTGGAAACAAGGATCCATGAGTTCCCTCCCTTGGAATTTTCTAGTATTTCACCAATAAAATCAATTATGCATTGTTGGAAATGAACCTGAAAAAAAGTAGGCCTAGGTGGAAAAATCCCTAAAATTTTCCTGCAAATCTCTAGCAAGCATCAAAAGTCTTAACAAACTTGTGGGAATCCCTAAAGATAGTAGGCCACTAGAAGCCGGTCCTTAAGATCTTATGAGCAATGCTCTTTTCCATGTAATGACCACCACATACTCCATTGTGCATTTCTTCCAAGATTTCTAATACCTACTTTCCATCCACACATTTAAGCAATACACCATATGGGTTTCTCCACCATAATTAATTATCAATAATTACATACTTGATGGCTTGCAACTTCAATGTTATCTTTTCATTATCAACCATATCTGTAGGGCATTGTAAAGTTTATAAATACTAGACAATCCTTCTATACCAACCACATGTCAGCATATGGAAAATAGGTGTAACATCAATAGTCTCTATTTGATTTACTTGATTAGCTTCCAAATTAGTCTCTACCCTTAGTTTAGCTAGAACTTGTCCTCTAACTAACTTGGTAATCTGAACATCAATGTTGAATTCTTGGATCCTATTGATCCATCTACACCTTCTACCTATAGTTTCTTGTTGAGTGAAGATATCTTTCACTACAACACTTGGTGCAAAAGCTATGACTGTGGATCCAATTAAACAAGTCCTAATTTTTTTCACATCCTTAACAAGTGCATAAGCTTGCTTCTCCATTAAATCATATTTTAACTTTGCATCTTGCAATGAATTGCTAAAGAAATCAATTGGTTGTTCAAAACCTTCTTCATTCTTTTGTAATAAGACATCAACAATAGTATGAAATGATGCAAATGCAAAAAATTGTAATGGTTTGGAAAAATCAGGAGTCCTTAAAATTGGGGCCTCCTTGATGGCATGTTTTATGCTTTTGAATTCCTTTCTAGACTCTTCATTCCAAACTACCTTTTCTCCTTTCTTTAGCATCTTGGACATGGTTCTTGTAATCTCTAGAAAATTAGTTACAAACCTCCTCAAGAAGTTAATCTTACCAAAGAATGATTGAATTCCTTTAACATTCTTTGATTACAGAATCTTGTCTATGGATGTCGCCCTTTTAGTGTCAATTCTCACATGTTATTTAGACACAATATGCCCCAATAATTTTCCTTGTATAATGCCAAAGGCACACTTTTTTAGATTTAGTGAGATCCCATATTCCAAAGCCTTGATAAATATCTTCTCCAAGTGCATGCAGTGATCTTCTTTCTCAGAGTAGGTTGTCTAGTCATCCTGGTACATAGCCATGAACAAGTCAATAAATTCAGAAAAGGCTACATCCATAGCCCTCTGGAAAGTGGCACCTACATTTGTTAATCCAAATGACATCCTCACATATACATAGGTGCCCCATGGAGTAGTGAATGCAGTCTTGTATTGCTCAGACTCCTTCACTTTCACTTGGTTGTATTAGGAGAAGCCATCCATCATTGATAATAGCTCACAACCAGACAATTTTTGCAACATGGCTTCCATGTTCGGTAGAGGATAGTTATCCTTCAATGATGATATTTTCAAATTTCTAAAATCCACACATAACCTTATATCAGTATTCTTCTTCTTGACTGGTACAAGGTTAGACACCCATGAAGAGTGCCTAATAGGTTTTATGATACCATCATCCTCCATCTTCACCAATTCCTCTTGCATTTTAGGAGCTAAGGAAGGATTGATTGGTCTTTGCTTCTACCTAAAAGTTTTGTCATCTTCTTTCAGAGGACTCTCATTGTTGAACAGTTCCTCTCTATATGCTTTCAGGTCATTATATGACCAAGCAAAGACATGTCTATATTTTCTTAATAAGGAAATCAACGTTGCCTTGATCTTAGGCTTCATTTTATTTCCTACATATACCTTCTTAGGGGCATTTCCAGTTCCAAAATTTACTTCTTCTAGGTCCCTTGGATGGGTGGCAGTTGTTTTAATCTTGCTCTTAGTTTGATTATCAAATACCCTTTCTAGTGCTACAAGGCCCTTGGGGATCTTGTTTGTCTTCAGTTGAATGACTTCATTTCCAAAGATAGTATCATTACCATCTAAATTTTCAAAAAATTCCCCAAAGTCAATCTCTCGACCTTCATATTCATCAACATATTTCAAGAACTTCAGAATATCTTCATCATCATTGAAGATTTTCCAATTATGTACATTGTCAAGAATTGATGGCCTTGCCTGTACCTCAACCTTATAGATACCTACAAAAGTTATATCATATGGCCTTAATGCAATGTTTGCAAGTAATTTTTCCACTCTATTTTGTCGTCTCTCCGTCTAGTCGATCCCAAAAGCATTAAATTGTTCAATTGAATCCCATACAACATTTTTGTATTGTTTCAACCTGTTATTTTTGCATGCATAGTTGCATCTCACATGGGATATCACTAGTTTAGAGTCATTAATTACCATTACTTTATTTATCCCATTCTTTTCATCCAGCCTTAGTCATGGTAACAATGCTTCATATTCGGCCACATTGTTTGTATAGACAAAGGACACAGTGAAAGAAAAGTTGTATGTATTTCCATTAGGTGACACCTGTAATATCCCTGCACCAGACCCTTCTTTTGAGCTTGCACCATTAAAGTACATCTTCTAGAGTCCATCCCCATCATATAGTCTTATGACTTCATTATCCATAGGTGTAGGGAAGCTACCACACTCTCTTGGTAATTATTCCATCTTGAACTCATTTATATCAGTGTCTATAAACACAATTGTGTCATTATCAAGAGCATGCTCTAACATATGTTGCACTTTGGGTTCCCTAACCACTTGAACATCCTTACCATAAGTGTGGAAATTAGCATATGAAATGTAACATTACATGTTGCCTCCCATAGATGCACTGCATTTCCTAGATAGCAACATTCCATAATTGGGTGGGATATCCACTACCACTACACTCATCTTAAACTCTTTCTCTAGATAAGCTGCTAATCTATAAGGAAGCTCATTGATTACACCAGTCACAAGAAATTCCATTGAATCTATAGCATAACATTTTCCATGGGTACTGTCAACCTTTAGTCCCAATGCCTCCATGACCTTGGCTGGAATTATGTTATTGGATGCTCCAAAATCAATAATGCAATTTTTAGAAAAAATCCCTCAACTATTAGTGTGAGCAAGAATGGGTCTATTTTTGTAGGAAAGGTTGTGATTGAATTTCCTAGAAAATGTGAGGGATCTCAGTAATCACTCCCTCAATCTCTTTATCCTTCTTTTCCTTCTCACTTACTTTGGGTGGAGTGGGAACCACTAAATCATTATAGGTTGTAGTAGCACCATTGATAAGGGCTACTACCTTTTGTTTATGATCATCTATTCTCATCATCTCAAGTAAAGGGACAAAAAATTTCACTTGACTAAGCAATTGAAACATGTCAATAGGAGTATATTTAGGTAGTTCAATTGGGATCATACCTTGTTATGTATCACTCTCCTTCTGTTGATTTTTTATCATTTTAGCTCTAGGCTTGGCTTATTTTCTTGCAACTTCAAGATTCTATTTTTGTGCCTGTGTCTTCACAGCAGGGGACTTGAGTTCTCCATCTCCTTTTGGTCCATCAATTTTCTTAGCCAAAATATTATCTCCGCTATTTTCCTTAACCTTGACCTCTTCTACCTTACCATCAAACTTTTGCTCCTTGATAAAGAGACTAATAGGACTACCCTATTTAGGACATATTGTTTTGTTCCTTAGATGGTCTGAGCTTCTAGCTTGAGCAACCAAGGCCAATGTATATCTTGCAAATTCCTCATTAGAAGGTATTCTTAGGGACACATTATCCTCGGTTGCTTCCAAATTATATACTTCACTATTACGGTCACCATCCTCATCAGAGAGAACTTGCTAGTGATATGTATTGAAAATATGTCTTCAGTGATCTACATCCTTTTCATGGGTTTCCATATCAGATGAGCATTCATTATCAACAAATTAAAAATCATCCATAATCATATTTACATGAACATCCTCCTCATTAGACTAAGCATAATATTTAGGTACATCTTCATCCACTTCAACCATCTATGCAATTGAACACTGATGAGGAGAATGTGGCATTTGGAAAATCATACACCAAGGGGTCTCATCAACAAAATTGCTTGAATTATTTTATAGAGGATCTGAAGGAACCTTGTTCTGAGCATTTCTCTGATTATTAGGAATAGGCTTCCTATTATGCCAGTTTATATTATATGGATGATCCTGCAACTGAGGAGGTCCTTCATTTTTATGATAATTGTTTAACAGAGCCTTTTCTTGCTTTGAAATTATATCATTCATAGTCTCCATGAAATTATCAATATTATCCTCAAGAGTACCTCCTTTAGCACCAGAATTTTTATCATCCCTTTTTGGATTCTTGAGGATCTTTACATCATCTCTTCTCCCAACCTTACTGGTTACTCTGCAAATACTATCAATATGAATGGTCATCCTATAAGCCTCTCGCAATGTCTGAGGATTATTATCTAGCAAGCAATAGCTCATCTTAGCATCAAAGGAATTAAAATAGTTCACCAATCACACATTGTCATTTAATGTCAAATGTGGGGGTAGCTGGTTCATGGCCTTTTGAAATATTATATTGAAATCAGCTACACTTTCCTTAGAATTTTTGGCAATATTATTAAACTGATTTGGGAGGAACCTTGAGTTAGTCTTATCACCATATTTTCCTCTGAACAACCTTTTAAAATCTTCCCAAGACCCAATGCTTTCATATAGAAAACTCCTATACCATTATCTATCATCCTCAGTGAGTGACTGCATGAAGAAATTTATCTTGAAATCCTCTGCTTCTACCTCAAAATCATCCATGACATTGAGAAATTCTTTGAGATGATCTTCACCACTCAAGGAATTTTTGTTAGAGAATCTAACCAAAGTAGGCCTAAAATATTTAGGGAAAGGGTTAGAATAACTAGGAATCCTAGTAAAATATAGTTGCTGATATATTTCAACTTGCACAGGTCTCTAGAAAATCTGATCTCTATGGAAATTTATAGAATCATCATCTTTTCGGTCATTAGATTGAGTTTTATCCTTACCTTTTTCATCTCCAGTATAGTTTCCAGCTCCTTTCTTTTTTCCCCTCATTATCTTCAAAATAAGAATTCTTACTTTTTCCATTTCCTTCACCCCCACCACCCTAATCCCCACCACCATTTCCACTGGCAGTATATCTAGCAAACTTCTTCTTTTGTGATTCACTATCAGCATGTCTTGAAATTGAAGTCTCTGGAGTTGGTATGGAGGTCTTAAGAAAATAAATCTTTCTAGCTATTTCTGCATTGGAAGCTTCAATTTCAACTTTCTTTAACTCTTCTTGTAATTTTTCATTTTCTAATTGCAATCTTAGGATCTCAAGATTTGGGGGAGTAGTTGATGGAGTAGGATCGGTTTTAAATTTTTTGGTGGGGGTGTTAATAGATGAAGTAGTGGTACTTGTGTTAGTATTGGCATTGAATGTATTAAGGGTAGCTTTCTTTAGCTGATCAATGGGCTTCTTCCCATGATCTACATGTTGTGATTTCTTAGTAGTGGTAGAAGGATCTACGACTTTGGAAGTTGCAATGGATGTAGTATAAGTGTTTGCAATAGAGGTTCCCATCTGAATGGTCACCTTAGATGGATCAGGGGTCATTTTAGCAACAAATCTAGCAACATTTTCTTGAAATGCTTTCTTCCTCGCTTCTTCTCTCATCTTCTCTATCCTTTTTCTCTAAGAATCTCTCTCAAGCATCTTGGCTTTAACTCTCTCATCCTTCTCTTTTAACTCCTTTTATCTTTTTTCTCTCAACTCTCTAAGCCTATGTTCTTCTACCTCATTAAGCCTAAGCTACTCTTCTACCATTAGCCTTCTCTCTTCTTCTTCTAAGGCTTGCATATCTTTATCTATGTCTTCCTCATTTTCAAGGGTGTCTCCAAACTCACTAGGCTCGGGGGTAAATAAATCATGATTAGTTGGTTCTTCCTCAAGGGATTTGGTGTAATTCTACATTAGAAGGTTCACCTCTTGGATTAAAATTATCACCATTAAAAAAAGATCCATTCCCAGGAGTTAAAGGTTCTAAGAACTTATTTTTCTCCCAGAATGCCCACCTATCTTGTTCGCTTGATACAACAAGTTCATTTTTAAACACTTCCTGAATGGGAAAACTTCCCTAATCTTCCTTAGGAAACTCAACTTCACATGCCTCCTCTTGAATATTTGCACTATTTACTTCATTATTAAAAGTAGGAGATGCATCAATGGGAAGTTCAGTAGACTTACTTGATTCATCACATTTCTTCACCCAGGTGGGTTGCTTGTCCTTTGAATGCTCATAATCCATCTTCGGTTCAAGATTCTTCTCTGTGTGACTTCTAGTCTTCACCATGGAACCAAATAGTATCTCATAATTCTCTTTCTCACCTTCTCTCTTGGAAATTATTCTTGCACTGACAAAAGAGACTTCAAAGTCACCACGTAGGATACTGGGAAATAAAATTTTATCACATTTT
>VDFB02104933.1:0-16535 GCA_007258455.2 Sequoia sempervirens | reverse complement strand
ATTGGAAATTTGGTTCAATCATCTACACAAATATGAGGTCCATTTTTATCAGGGAGGAAGATGTGAAATTTGGCTTGTGCATGCACTCTATTTTTGTTTTCATGCACTAGGTTTGCATTTTCTCTTTCATTTAGGCATGTTTTGCATTTTCTCCTTTTACAATCATGAGTTATTGTAATAAATGAACTAATATAAAGTTCCATTAGGTGAGTTTCTTGCATAATAATCTAATTAGAGTGTAGTTTCACTTTGATCTCATCTTGATCTTGATGACAACTCGCATGGGTTGTATCTAGATTCTTAGTTTCTTTTGGCCACATCTTGCTCATAGCTTGAAACATTTTGGTTCACATCGGTTCACATCTCAGATTGAGAGCCTATGGTTAATGATCCTGAATCATATCAGATTCACATCAAGTCACATCTTAGTTTGAGGGCCACAAATTTATGGTTAATGTTCTAGAATCTTCGCTGGTACTCTTGCTCCCATGGACGCTTTTAGTCATAGTTTGGTATAGGCACTGCTACACATATTTTCTAGATTCTTTCATCATATCATTCCCTCTCATGGGGAATCATTTATCATCTACTATTGTCAAGCATATTCTAGGTTGTTCCTGGGTTTGTGATTTTTCTAGTGTTTGGTGGCATTGGATTTGTTGTTGCTTTATCATGATTCCTGAGTCAATCAGTGACTCTCATCTGGTTTCAGTAGTAACAAAAGTATTTTTCCTTGCTTGTCAGATTCAGGTTCCAGTGTTACTCCATAGTGTTCTTCCAATACTTCTTTGCAGCAGGTCATCTCATTGTAGGGGGGTTTTGTCCCACTAAGTTTTTCTTCTCTACCTCATTCATTGCATTTGTAAATGGGTACTTGATCAGGCCTTGTTGTTGGGACCCATCTTTGCTTTCATGCATCTTTTCCTTAGTGTTTTAGCTACATCCTAAGTTTGTCTTTTAAGGGGGGTGTTAGGATAATAAGTTATTTCACTTAATTAATTACATCATATTGGTTAATTAATTAAGTCACTTATCACTCTAGTTACTTAAGCTAAAATTAGGCACATTAATAATTAATTATTAATTAATTATTAAGTGTGCACACTAGGGTTTCCTTTAGGATTATACATACATTTCTTTTATAAAGCAAATCATCTCATGTAATTTCTTAATTCCTAAATAATATCAATTTTCACATCTTCATGCAAAGCTTTGCTTTTTATTGTTTTTCTCTTATGGAAGGATTTTTATGGTTTGCATGTCTGATCTTGGTTTCTAACAATCTAAGCTATCATTGATTGGTCTACACACACTAATGTTGTAGATGTTCATAATTTCATGGGTTTGGCAGGTTACTACCAATGGTTTGTATAGGGTTTCTCAAGGATAGCCCACCCCATCACTTCTCTTCAGAGGAAAGGCAAGAATTTTATTTGGTTAGAGAAGTGCCAGGCAACTTTTCAGACTCTTAAGGAGAGGTTGACCAGTGCACCTATCTTAGCGGTTCTTGATCCTACTGGGGATTTTGTGGTTTGTAAAAATGCTTCCTTAGAGGGTTTAGGACCAGTGTTGATGTAGGATGGTCGTGTGATTGCCTATGAGTCTTGTAAACGCAAGGATCATGAGTTGAATTATCCCACACATGATCTAGAGTTTTCCATTGTGGTTCATGCTTTGATGAGATGGAGGCACTTTCTATTAGGGCATCAGTTTGAGCTACATAGTGATCACCATATTTTGCAATATATTTTCACGCATCCTAACCTAAATGTTAGGCAAAGATGATGGATGTAGTTCCTATGTGAGTATGATTTTGAGGTGAAATTCATCTAGGGAAAGGAGAATGTGGTAGTAGATGCACTTAGTCGCCAAAGACACAAGCTTTTGGTAGTGACTCTTAGAGTGGACTTGAGGAGTTAGATTCTCTTAGCACTTCCTTCAAATAGTTGGTATCAGGAGGTGAGTTATGAGGTGGAGTCAGGAAGAGTTTTAGAGGGCAGATTTGCAAGATATTCCCTTGAGTAAAATGGCCTTTTGTGGCACTTGGGTTGTATTTATGTACCTTCCTTGGGAAATATTCATACTTTGATCATGTCAAAGGTGCATCAAGAACCCTATTTAGCTCATCTAGGTGTCAAAAAGATGCACACAGACCTTCGACAACTGTACTTTTGGGCCAGAATGAGGAGAGATATTGTTGATTTTGTGTTGAGATGTCTAGAGTTTTAGAGAGTGAAGGTAGAACACCAGCATCCTACATGTCTTTTATAGCCTCATTTGGTTCCAAAGTGGAAATGGGATATGATATCCTTGTATTTTATTGTTGGTTTTCCCTTTTTTCCTATCGGTATGATGTCATTATGGTCACTGTGGACAAGTTGATGAAGTGGCACACTTCTCTCATGTCCAATCCTCATACAATGCTACTTTAGTGGCCAAAGTTTTCATGGAGTATATTGTCAGGTTACATGGTATTCCTCATAGGATTATTTAAGATAGAGATCTAGTGTTTACTTTGACTCTTTGGACATCCTTGCAGCATGCATTTGGGACTCAATTGAATTTTTGTTTAGCTTATCATCTAGAGACTAATGGGTAGACCAAGAGGGTCAATCAGATCCTTGAGGATATGCTTTGAATGTACATTATAGATCAACAATAATGTTGGGAGGACTACCTATATTTGGTGGAGTTTACATATAATAATAGTTATCACAGATCTATTGGCATGCCTCCTTTTCATGCATTGTATGGTCATCCTTGTCGGACCCCATTAAGTTGGGATTGTTTGGAGGATAGATTTCTTCTTGGTCCAGAGATGCTTCAGGAGATACTACAGAAGGTGATTTGCATTAGGGAGCATTTGGTGACAACCCAAGCTAGAGAGAAGAAATATGTCGATGCTCATAAGGTGGACTATCAGTTCTTAGTTGGTGACTGGGTATTCCTATGAGTGTGTCCATGAAAGAGTCTGATCCGTTATGGAAAAGGCTCTAAGATTGCACTATACTTTGTTGGACCTGTTGAGATCTTGGAGAGGATTGGTCCTATTGCATACCATCTTGCTTTGTCAGCCAGTCTCTCATGCATTCATGATGTGTTTCACATTTCAGTTCTTAGACCCTATTATCCAGTCATATCACATGTACTTGATTGGAATGCATTACAGGTAGAGGATGGGCAGTTGGCTTTAGAGCTCGTGGGAGTCATACAACATGAGAGACTCACACTCAGGGGACAAGACATTGATCAGGTTAGGTTCCAGTGGGATCCAAATGATGAATCTTCTACTACATGGGAGGATGCATCCAAGATGAGAGAGTTATACCCATATCTATTTGCAAGCTTCCAAGAGTAAGCCCAGTCCTAGGGGGGGGATGTACTGCCCCTTAGTTTTTTTTTGCTTCTGACAATTACTTGGTTGTACTTGGACATTATGATACTTATTTGATGATACTTTGATATTATGATACTTGATGACACATTTATTACTAATGTTTATGCTTATACCATGCTTAGTAGATTAGTTTAATTGATTATGTGGGTTATTATTGATATGAGAATTATGTGATTATTAGATGTATGTTCTTATCATGATTTGATATCTGATTATTGTGTGTAATTGCAAGTTATGGTTAAATTTTTTTATAAAATAATAATAAATTAGAGAAGTAGATGGTAGTGGGGGAAAATTTAAATAAACTAATTGAATTAAGAGTGCATGTAGTTACAAATGGTGGAGAATAATAAATAATTAGTTAAGGTGCTTTTTAGGATTCTGGGAAAAAACTAATTCTTATTCTTTCCATGAACATTTCTCTAGTTCTTGCAATCTTTTCTTGGAAGCTTTGGAATTGGGGTTTTTTATAGTGTTGTGGAATTTCAAAAGGTGTGGAAGTTGGGATTGTATTATCAAGTTAGGATTGAACTCTGCATCAATTTTCAAGCCAACTAAACAACTATTATCAAGTTCTACTACTTTCTAATTTACATCTCTATTTAGTCTTACATTGAAATAAATTTGATAAAGAAGAAATTTGAAGGAATTTCTTGGAAAAACATTTTGTGTGTGTTCTGTAAATTCTTGAAGTCAATCAATTTTGATATTATAGAGTGTAATTCCAACTCCAACACCTTTTTGTTGATTTTTACCTTGGTTAGAGCACTTTTGTTTGTTTCTTGTTTGGCATTCTATGTTTTTGCTATGCCTTGTTTGCACATTTTAGCCATTCAATTATAGGCCTTATTTATGTTAGAATTTGACCTTCATACATTATGCTTATGAATGTCCAAAAAATCCAATAGTGGGGATTTGGGACATTTGATATTTCAACTCAATGGCATTCATTGTGTTTAGTGCTCCTCTAAAGGAATTTGATTTTTCTTTTGTTATAGTTTTGATATTCCCTATTTTTCTTTACTCACTACATATGGTGCCTTGTTTTGAGTCTACAACCAAAATTGTTTAAAAGGGAAAACACACAATCTGTGAATTTCTTTCATGTAAAACAATTTCTTAGATCGCTCTTTGGCATCACCAATATTTTTCCTATTAATGTGTCACCAATTTAAAGTGAGATATGAGGGTGGAAATTGGTCTGGAAGTATTTCCTTAGCATTGCCTTAAATCTTATTTTATATATACTCAACTAAGTTCATTGTTAGGAGATGTGTTCTGCATGCCCTATTTTCAATATATCTGGAAGGAAATTTTGATATGGCTAGCTTTGTGTAATCCCGTCATCATGCTATGTGCACTGATTTCCCTAGCTTGCATTCAATCCTTTGGTTGGTGAATCATATCTTATCCTGTACACTTCCACATTCTTGAACTTCTCCTTGGTTTCCAACCTTCACCTTGTGTTAAACCAACGACTTATCATTATCTTACTGCACAAAACATAAGCTATTTTAGTGATTGTAAACTGTGAACTCCAAGTTATGTTTTGGTTGAATGGAACTTAATGGATTTCGATTTAAAATACCTTGCTACGCATTCTTTAACTTGATGGAAATGAAATTTTATGTTGATAGATATTAATATATATATATATATATATATATATATATATATATATATATATATATATATATATATATATATATATATATTCCCTCTATTATGTGAATGAATATGCTTGCATGGATTTCTTTAGTATATTCTGAAGTGTTGAACAACACTTCTTCTATGAAAATAAATTTATATTTATATATATATATGTACATGTCTATATAATTATATTTATATAAAGTCTTTATATGATTATAAATTGCTTTTTGGATTTGAATTTTTTTATTGTGATAATATAAGACGATATATATATATATATATATAAGTGCACTTGCATATGTGAATATATATTTAATGAGATCAATAAGTGAACGTCGCTGCTTAATTTATAAAATGATCATGTAAGATAAGCAAGAGAATTAGAGAAAAATTGGAATATGTAAGGATTGTCCATTGTGTAAATGAAAGATTAGTTTATTTGAAATAAAGATTATTAATTTGGTTAAGATGAATATTTTGGAAACATGATTCTATTTTCTATTATTGTTTGAAGTGTTTATGTGAACATGTGAATGATTGTTGATATGGGGATAATTTGTGGGTTTTGTTCCAATGTTTAAATCATCTTGTGAAGTGAATTTTTATGAGTCTTCCAGAGGCTAGGGAGAATTGTCTTCTTCATGAATTTCTTTTTATCCTTTGAGATGGTTATTTTGTATTAATGAGTATGATGGCCATTAGCCTTGCACAGTATATTCACCAATGTGGTTGGAACTTGTGTGCGGGAAGGGTCATGTCTCGCCTTGTTGTGCATGTTAATGAGATTTTGTGATTGTGCAAGTTGGATTTTCTCTTTGGATTTTATTGGGGTCTCCTTCTTGCTAGTAGGGAGTGGCACTTGGGTAACCCATGTGGGAGTTTCATAATTAAGTGATAACTTAAAATGGACTAGGGGGTTGGGTAGTAATCACACGAATCAAGATAAGTGAATGCCTCACTCATGGCTCAAGTGCTTGTTTAGGCTTGAGATGAGTTGAGAAGGCCTGGAATGGCAAGATCAACTACCTCATCCTCATGAGAGGTATGTTGACTCTACATAGGTTTGTATGGGGGCTGGAGATTGGTAGAGGCTACCAGGGTAACCCAGGATGGGGGTCAGGGCCTAGGAAGATCTGCTTGGGTAACCCATAGCAAACTTTGTGATGGCACTCCTCCTATGGCAACTTAGTATTCCATTGCCTCTTGTTTCCCTTGATGTTGTGTTCCTCTAGAAGTGGTGTTATTATCGTATGATTTTGTAATGTACTTGTTCATTGGAGTCATGTTAGCCTATGTGTTCTCTTTTGTCTCTTGACTGACTGTGGTGGGACCTTAATGTTATCTCCTAGCATAGGGGGTGGACCTTAGGGTTTCGCATGGTCAGGGGGAACATGACTTGTACTCCATTGGGTTCCCTCTCTTGGATTGTGTTCATGGTGACTACTCCTGGATTTGAAGGCTTATGCTCTTGTACCAATTCATGTGGATTATTATTACATGGACTTGTATTGTATCATAATTCTATTGCATCATGTATTTTCTTATGATGTATTCTCCTCTCTCATTCAAGGAGATAATGATGTAATGATGTATTATTGTAACCAATTGTAAACTCTCTCTCATGTACTGGTAAAATTTGTGGATGTTATTTTCAATTTAATGATCTTGATGTTATTATATTGTTGGCATGAAATAGAGATTTAATCTTAGTTGATCTTGTAAATGTGATGATTAAATGTACATTCTTATTGTAAATGGAATTTAATTAAATGTCATGATTTTTAGTTGTTGTTGGTTTAGTTAAAGGGAATCAAGTAGCATAGTCACAGACCTTAGAGAACTTAGGTAGAATTTAAGTTAATGTTTCATTTACAATCGTATGTATATTGTGCTTCAATAAAAAAATTGTCCATTTTTAGGTGATTAGTGTGTTGTCCTCTAGGGTTTCATGGCGGGATGTTACAACAAACTCCTCCAACCTAGAGTTCAATATCTTCTTTATCCTTTACCTTTCTCTTCCCTCTAAATATCTAAAATTCCTAGAGGAAAAAAAATTGTCTTCATGAAATAGATTGTCCATGCAATCACCACCAATTGAAGATCCAAAATATTATTTCCAATCCCAGTAACCCATTTATTGATTTCCTCTAACAACTACTATCATTTTCCATGTGGATGGATATAAATCAACAACCATACCCACATAAGTTATTCATCTAAGATTATCATGTATGCCTATCTCTATTACCTTTATAGTCCATGGCTATAACTAAAACAACTTCCAATAACATAAATTTTACCACATGGTCAAATATTACCTTGATAGTCCATGGCTATACTAAAACAACTACTAATAACATCACATGGTTTCTTTCACTTATCACTAGACTCAAATTTGTCTTGGATTTTTTTTAAAAAAATTGCATGAAAAATATTCATAGAAAAATACACATTTTTCACATAAGTGATTAAAAATAGTGCCTATTAGGTCATATAAATATTTCCATTACTCAAAGAGTCTTGGTAAATTGTTACAAAAATAAAGAAATTATAACTGGGCTTGTATTATCATAATAGAAAGAGAGAGAAAATGTTACATTCCAACATCTTATGGAAACATGAATTAAAAAAAAAAATAGAATGAATTAAAAAAGGCTATAGTCACCAAGAGTTTTTTCCAAAACCCTTTATTAGACCCATATACCCTACAAATTTCCCTTTTTCCTAAATAGCTATCAAGGTCCATGAGGATATCTTCAATGATCTTAACTTATTATTGTGCCACTAAAATAAGATTAGGAAAATCCTATTGCATTTCTCAATAGATTTTCCTACAAAAAAACTTGACAAATAGGAAAAATAAAGAATAAATATATTAACCTTTATACAAGTATTGGGTTGCACACACATTTACTTTGTGTATAAGGCTTCTTCAAACTACATAGTATCTTACAACAATGGAGTAAGTTCCAAAATTAGAACAAAAACCAATAGATGATTAAGCACAAGGTCATAGAAGTAATCCTATATTATTTTAAGGTTAGAATTTGGAAATTTGGTGAGGGAAAGTCTTAGAAGATAGATTTAGTGCAATATATAACATATGAATAAAATGGTCAATAAAGTGAGTAAAACATAGTAGAATCATAAGGTATGTAATTTATGACTCTTTATGATCCCTATTATTAGTTTACTCCTAATTTATTCCATGTGACCCTCCCTTCTCTAGTAGGCTAGTATCAAAAACTCTTGTAGCCATTCCCCACTTTAAAGGCTACCATTTTCCTCCTTTCCAAGTGCCTCTGCATCCTATAGTAAGAATCCCTTAACTTACCATGAACCTTGAATCTTTGTCTTGCTTCCTCCCCTTCTAATTTTTATGAAGTCTCATATTCCAAAACCATATTCACTCTCCAACATAGAAAAAAATGACACTTTCTTATCCCATCTTCTCCTCTACTATCTCTAATTTTCTATAAAATGTAATGGCATCAAAATGATTTTTTTCTCTACCACCAACAATTAAAGTAGATCTAGTAAAATTTAAAGAGAAAAATAAAAGAGGAGGACTAGGATAGATATTTCCCCTTCAACCAAGATTCTTAGAATCAACTATAATATAGCTAAGGAAGATATTTATTTTTCACAC
This sequence comes from Sequoia sempervirens, assembly GCA_007258455.2. Lineage (NCBI taxonomy): Eukaryota > Viridiplantae > Streptophyta > Pinopsida > Cupressales > Cupressaceae > Sequoia > Sequoia sempervirens. The sequence continues at coordinate 7,836 of VDFB02104933.1, read as the reverse complement.
TTTATCCCCTACTAGACAAGTCAAAAGTAGATGATAGATTTGATTTGTTGCAATAAGGAACTAAGAGGGTGGTCTTTAAACAAACCTCTCTAGAGAGAAATCTCAAGAAGAGGGATGTAAAGATTAAAAATTTTAAATTTTCAACCTAAAGATTTTAGGAATTAAAGCTAAGGCACAAAAGGGCCAAGTGACTACCAAATCTAAAATAAAATTTGAAGTACTTAGAATACAAATAATCAAAACCCACAAAGAAACAAGTGCATGAGGTACATTCCAAATTAACCAAGAGAGAGATAGAGCTAGAACTATTAGAAACCCAAATGGTAACAAATTAAACCATAAATGATATCTTATAGAAATAGGTAGATGATTTAAAATTAGAATTCTTATAAGAACATACCAATAAGGGCATTCAAATTTAGAGATTCATTCTCTCAAGAAAATGCCTCATGATAGGACTATAATTTCACTAAACTCAAGAAGTAGGTAGACAATAAAAATTAAATTGTCAAGGGTCTAAGATAAAAGGAAATCAAATTGGAAGCCTTAAATAAATGTATTAAAATTGAATAGAAATTTGGAGGGATTACAATGCTTAATGGGATCCCTTGAGTTAATCAACACCCTACAAAAATCCTACCAAAAGAATATTTTTTTTAATTCATGGAGGTGGCTCAAATATTAAGCACCAAAGTCTAAGAGAATACTGTAGTTTCAAGTACTTTATCATAAATTATTGCTACTATTAAAGTCTATGTAGAAAAGTGTTACAACATGTTGCAGTAAAATTTGATCTTACTAAGAATAATGAATAGAAAAAATACTACCTAGAGGATCAAAAATATTCCCAAGTGAAAAATATGAAGCTACCCAAAAATATACATATATTAAATATATTTATTAATAAAAATAGTACTAGTCATGAAGTCTTATATTGACTAGTTGGTGCAACAAGGTTTTTTCCGGTCACTACTCAGCACAAAATAAAAGGTGTTATCCTAAAGATATAAAGTTTATGTAATCAAATGATATAGGAATCAAAGATATATTTTTATCTTAGATACCTTTTATTTATGATGTGCAAAGGATCTTTAACCCTTTAAAAAATTTGGAGGTACCTGTTTAGATTGACTACTATGGCCAGAGTTTAAGTGGTATCTTATATAGAGGATGGAGATCCAAAGGACTACTTCAAAACCCTAAAGAAGATAAATATTTGCAAAATAAAAAGTGGTGGATAGATCTATAGGCTTACATAGAAATTATCTAAGATTCATGGATTACTATTCAACTTAAAAAATTAAAAAATTTGCTAAGGGACTCATGTGTACAATTGAAGTTGTAATTTAGTTCCTTATTCTTTTCTAAGAGGAAGAACCTTTGTGATCACCAATGCTATTTTAATTTTTCATTATAATGGTAGAATTATTCTCCTTTATTTAAATTTTGAGCCTCATGGTAAAGGTAAAATTAAGTTTTTCCTAAAAATTTATATAATTTTTTGGTGCACTAACTAGTTGCACATAAGTTTTGTAGGTTTGAGAAATGTACAATATCTAATTGTAAAATTAAGTTTTTCCTAATAATTTATATAATTTTTTGGTGCACTAACTAGTTACACATAAGTTTTGTAGGTTTGAGAAATGTACAATATCTAATTGCACCACATCATTCCACATTTATAAAATCATATGGATTCATGGTTTCATAGTAGATAAATTCTATGGTTGATCCTCGTCACCGGTATACACTAGCTCAACAAGCTAGTTACATTTTCTTTGCCTTCAAAGTCTTTCATCAATAGTGGAGCATTATTTTTTTTTAAATTATATTTTTTGTTGGGACCCTTAATAAGTTCCATATGTACTATGCTCTAAGGTTTTCATCTTGACATGGTATCAAACATTCCCTCAATGTAGTGTGAGACATTTAATATTTCATATTAAATCTAGTATAATAGACCATTAAAATGGATCAATTCCTTAATGATTCTTATTAAGAAATAATACTTGGTAGTCAATTTTTTATCCAAATTCTTTCTAAGAAGGATTCAAATATTCTTTTAGGTTTTCTTCCATAAAAATATTCACTTACACTTAGTTATTGTTCACAGTCACGAGATCACATCAAGTAGGAAATGTACCCACAATTTTTTTATTCCTCCATGACTGTGAATATTGAAGGATAATAAATCTCAACACTCCTCTAGTACCCATGAAAATTAATTTCAATGACCTTAATAATCACATATGAACATGAAGAACCAAAATGCATGTAGGTATTTCAACCACTAATAGGGATCATTTATGGCCACTACTTATATATCCCAATTCTTTTTTCTACCTTACTTGTCACTTCCCTATTATGATTTCAAATTCATATTTGAGATTAAGGGAAAAATTATATTATTATTTGAGATTTCACTATCAATATGTATCTTTGCTACCATTTTTAGGTTAGATTTTACTTTATATGGATGAACTCTATGAATCTTATGTACAATTTAGGATCTTATTTTATTTGTAATTAGGATCCTTGGGAACCTAATTATATATGTTCTCAAAATTGTAAGATTTTCATTATACACAATTAGAAGAATATATGTTGAAATATATAATATAAGGAATTGTGATTCCAATAATTCTAGTTCCTATTTGTTTATGGATGAAATATCTATATGTATTTGTTATTATTATTTCATTTCTTCTATTGATTATTACTTAGTGAGTTGTAATTCCTTGAGGAGGATTGAAAATAATATATATTCAACATGAACTTTTTGTTTTGAAGTATTTTCTATGTGCATCCCTCCAAATTTCCCCATCCATCAAATTAGGATTAAATTTATAGTGAATAAGTAGTCTTTCAATTTTATATATTGAATTACACATTAAAGACCCTATATTTGGAAGGATTTACTTGATTTATTCCATACAATATGTAGTTTATAATTGAGAATAAACATAGGCACCAATAGTTATAAAATGTAAATTTATGATAGGGACAATAATAAAGTTGTCAAATTGACAAGCATTATTGTCCATTATGAAGGCAATGGTAGTTATGAACACTTTTTCCTTCAATATAGATTTAGGGGACCTAAATTTATAATATCATCTTTGAAATTTTCTTGAGGAACCTTTGATACACAACAATAAATAGGTATGAATCATTAATGTACAAACCTAGAGCATCTAGATTTCTATTACATGATATTCATGTTAAGAAATCAATGTTACTTGGAATGTTAAAAATATAAAGCTTAAAATATTCCACAAAGTGAATTCAAAAGATTACCTTTTGAACTATATTTGTAGTTTGATAACTACAATGAAGTTAATAAAAACATGTATGTTTTACTTTTCTACATTCTTTCTCCATTTAAATTAAAAAAACATGTAAAAATGTTGAATTAACTTAAATCTTATTTTTTTTTATTGGTGTATAAAGGATCCTTCAATGGCTTAAACAGTGGATTCCTTATTATTTTTCATATTGAAAAAATTGGTCATAATGGAAATCTAAGTAATGTCTACCTAGATAGCTAAAGTGAACACTCAACATAGTATATGATGGAAGAAAAAATTGGCATAAAGAACTGATTGACTATTCTATAAGTGAAACAACAAAAATGCTTCAATGATCTTGATACATTCTAGGCCTTAGCTAGAAATTTGGAAATTAAAATTTATGCTTAATCTTATACTATTTGTTCTAGACTCATTAAATTATTTTCTTCACTTTCTTGTTTATCCTCAAATGATATCGAACCTCCCTTTATATAGATAGGTGTAATTATATGCAAATATCATGAAAATATATTGCACCTTGACCTAGGGGATGTTCTATTGGATGTTGTGGTTGTGTTGCTGATATGTGGTTGTCATTGATGTCAACACTATTGGCATTAACGTCTTAGAAGTTGTATATGTCAAGGATATTGAGAAAATTGTAATGAAATAAGTTGTAGATTGTTAGTGATGAAGTGAAGTTCAATCTCTTGGTTAGCTCAGTAAGTTGATGATCAAAGGTTGTGGATTAAAGGGTTTTTTAGTGAGTATATATAGTTTATCCATGTTAATTTTTAGAGATCCATGTGAAGATTTGATCGATTTATGAGCAATTGTGTTCTAACAGTCATTTTGTTGCTTCAGATGATGTTCCTAAATGAAGGTGATGTGATTATAATAAGTTCAGTTGTTGCGGATGCTTCTCTAGTGATTCATGATGTTTGTGGATGTTTCTATATCATGCTCTATTTGTGTTGCATGTCTACATTGATTGTTGTGCTTGTGATTAGAGATTTTCTCTTACATGTTCATGTTTTTCATGTTCATGGCCAAAAGGGTGTTGTAGTGTGTTGTCGATCGTCGAGGAATAATTATTTGAATATTTTTCATGTTTGAGTATTTTATTTTGGGTCCTCACTATGTTGTGGTCGACAATGGTCAATTAGCATTGAAAATTACTTATTGATTTGTGCCAATAGTTTGCATATGTTTTATTATTTTATTGAGGCGACATGTAGCAATATAATTTCTTGTTGCAGATATATATGAGTGATTGTTTTATCATTTGAAAGGCATGAGTATGTGAAGTGTGTGAGTCCTATGTGTGAATAATGTTTATATCTTTCAAACGTAGAATCAGAGTGTGAAGATGTGTTCATGTGCTTAACCAAAACTATAATCAGGCATTAGTAGATGCTATTTTCTCAGTTCAAATCTTGTGGAGATAATCCAAGTATTTTTGTAAGATAGTGAGTCTTCCTTTTTGTAATTGAGCAGTGAGCTCTAGGCAGTGCTCCTGCATGCATATGCATTCCCTATTTACATTTCTTTATACTTTTAATAGGGTATAATCTTGTGGACTGACCTCCATTGTGGTTTTTCCCCTAACAAGGTTTCCACATAAAAATTCTTGGTGTTATGTTTGTTTCTAATGTGCTGTTGATTTATGCTTTCATGTTTATTGATCATATTTGAGAATAAGGTTAATAAGTTGAATAAGTTTAAATTTATGTGACAACTAATTCACTCCCCCTCTCAGTTGTCTGCCCTTGTGTTGCCAACAATTGGTATCAGAGCAAGTTCCTTGGAAGAATTTTAATAGCTTAAGGTGATCTAGGATGGCGACTTACAAGAATGATAGTCTAAGATTTCATGGAACAAATTATTCTCTATGGAAAGCTTGAATGGAGTGTCATCTAAGATGCATTAGTGAAGCTTACTAGAAAATTACAAATAATAGCTATATCATTCCACATAATGGTCCTTCTACTGCAAATGAGATTAAGGAAGTCAAGTATAATATCAGGCCTAAGGAAGCATTGTTGAGTTATTTGACTAATTCTGAGATGAAAAATGTTATGAATTTGATGACTGGTTATGAGATCTAGAAAAAGTTGGAAACTTTGTATGAAGGTGATGCTAATCTGAAGATTGCTAAGTTGCAAAGTCTAAAAGGGAAATATGAAATGTTGATAATGGATGATGATGAGAGCATTACTTCTTTCATGCAAAGAGTGAATGAACTTGTGTGTGGTATCAGATGTGTTGGTGGTTGATTGGAAGAATCAGAGATTGTTGCTAAAGTGCTTAGATCCTTTCCTGCCGCATACAAATTCAAAGCTACTGCTATTGAGGATCTCCAAACTGTAACAAATGTAACCAGGGACATGTTGATTGGTAAGCTTACTTATTTTGAGTTGAGTGAGTTTGGTGATGCTCTTCCTAAGATAGAATATGCATTCAAAGCTAATACTCTGGAAGAGATAAGCATAGATATGATCTGGGTGAAAGTTCTTCTAGAAAGGTGTTCAAGTATGAGGAGGAAATGAGAGAGATTGAAGAAGAAGAGAGAAAACTAGAGGAGCTTGAAGCACTTATTTTCAAGAGGGAAGCTAGAGGAGAAGGTAAGTATAAAGGGAAATTTCCTATTAAATGTTTTTCTTGTAATAAGATAGGTAATTTTTCCTCAAGGTGTTTAGAAAGAGTTCCTAAGCCAAGACCTTATAACAAGTCTAGATTCCAAAGAAAGTGTTATTATATTATTGATGAAGGTGTGACAGATGATGAATCTGATAAAGGAAATGGAAGTGAAGATGAATGGGTATTTATTTCTATCAAGGAAAATGGTCCAGCCCCTATTGAATTTGTTAGTTGCTCAAATGTGGAAAAGCTCTAGCTGAGATAGAGTTAAGAAGAAAGATAGGTGGGTGATTAACAATGGATTCTCTCATTGCATGATTGGTGATAAAAGAAATTTTTTGAGCCTAGAAAGGTATGATGGTGGTGTTGTAAGATTTGGCGATGAAAAAGCTGGTGTAATCCATGGAAAATGATCCATTTCTCTTGATGTTAAGAAGTCGCGATGATGTTCACATATGTGGAAGGTTTGAAGCATAATTGTTGATGGTGTTTTTTGTACAAGCAACAACTTCGAGGACAAGATACAAATTATCCTATCTCTTGAAAGGTAAATCTCTATCAACAAGCCTCAAAAGATAACTCCAAGGTCTCTAATGCCAGGTCTTGACAATGCATAAACAACTTAGATAATATGTGAAAATGTTGGTAATCACAAGAGGCCTTACAAATGAACAATGTTGGAAGCGTACTTTCATCAGATGCAACAATATGGTGATACTTTCAGTCCTAAAACTAACCCAGATTCAAAATAAACAGCAAAAGAGATAAGGATTTTAGAGAGATTCAACTCTAAACTAACTCCTAAGATCAATCACAATAATGATGAATCTCTGAGATAAACTGATCCACAATGAAACTAATCTCTATTTGATCAGGGAAAGCCACAAGCTGTCTGAAATGGTGCAATCTTCTAAAACTAAAATTTCAAACTTTGAACATTCATTCCACATACCAATAAGCATGATACAAACAAGCATGCAGGTTGAACTTAGAACAAAATAAGGCCCAAACTAACTTTACACAACAACTTACAATCAACAAATTGCTAAAAGTATGGACTAGAGATCAATCAACATCATTAACATTTTACCATTATTGCAAAAGAACTGAAATCTAACATCTAACATTCGAGAATCAAGAACAAGAAACCATAAACTGTCAAAGTGTAACACAAAGCTTGCCAAATCAACAATCCAATTGCATTAACTTCTCCAACATTACATAACAATTTCCAGTCTCTTTCCTCTCCTACAACTACTATCTTGCATAATCTAACTCCTAACTTAGCCAATTTTGGCTTCTAATTAGCTCTTCTAACCTAGTCCCCCCTCCTACAAATGAGAAGGCATTGGCCTTTTATAGAAAATTACATTTTGAATCAAAGGCCAGGATTAAATCAATCCAATGGCACAAATTACACCTCTAGAAGCATCCAGCAGTTACATTTAATTTGGGAGATCATGGTACATCATCATCCAATTGCATAAAAGCAATTATATCATGGAACAATGAGAAAACAATATTATGCCAGACTGCCATTAATGAAAATTCTGATTGGATGATGAAATCAGCTTCATATGTCTTCTAGAAACTCCTTCTAGTTGTAGACAGTTTGGGCACGAATTCTTATGCAAGTTCCACTTTTAAAATTTCAATTGAACTCTTCCATATTTCCCTTTTGGCACGAATCCATATGCAAGTTCCCCTTTTAATATTTATTTAATCCTGAAAAATAGATATCATTATTAGTAGCTCACATGTTAAAAAAAATCCAATCCAAATTAAACTTGAATAAAATTTTATTTTGGAAATTTTATTTTCAAAATTTTCTATCCATCTCAAGAATTTCATTTTCGGGAACATTTAAAAATTTCAAGGAAAAAAATCCATTTTTTGAAAAACATTT
>VDFB02104932.1:0-41651 GCA_007258455.2 Sequoia sempervirens | reverse complement strand
TCCACAACACACTATCACCAACTTGTCATCTAGAAACATGAAAAACCGAACATGTACACAAAGTTCTTCAACCACAAGCTCACTGATTAATGTGGACATACCACAAAGACAAAGAATGAACTAGAGACATCTAAGAACACCAAGAAACAATAGAGAAGCATCCACAACACTGAGATAACCAGAATCATACAATTTTCATTCAAGAACACTGACAGAGACCAGCAAAACATTGTCAGACTATAACTCACACAGAATTTCATGCGGACCTCTGAAACTTCCGGTAGATGATCTAGAAACATTCAACAATAAACCCTTTAATCCACATCAACTAATATTATGACCTGCACAGTTCCACTAGGAACCTGAAACACTTTTCCTTATAATTTTCTCAGTATCCTTGACATATACAGTAATAGATACACCAAATGCTAATAGTGTTGACATCAATGACAACCACATATCAACAACACATCCACAACATCCAACAATCTCCCAACAATGACAAGTGTCGCAATGCTATTGGTCTCCATTTTAGTCCCACATCCACCAATTTCGTCAATTCTTCAAACCTTCCCTCCTATAAGTAGAGGTGATCCACAAATTTATGCATTGTTACTCTACCCATTTCATTCCTCAATCACTTGCTTTTCATGTCATTTTAACTTGATTTTACTATCTTTTTGCATCAATTTCATCATCTACACATCAAAGAATATTGGAGCTTATCATAAGGGATTGGGAAAGGGTCACTTTCCACATCAAAGTGACACCAATCTCCCTACGGCATGAAGGTTCGATCTACTTTTTTTGTCTAAATGATTTTATTTGATTTGTATTGTGATTTTGTTTCATGTTTTAATCTTTTAGTATTATCAAGAATTTCATAGGGAATTCTATTTATGCTTTTTTGAATGACTAATTCTCTTGTGTTTGTCTATGTTTAGCTAGGTGTAGATTATAATTCACATTTTGGCACTAGAAGGACTAACCATTTAAAAATGAAGTCTTAACCTCTACACAAATGGTAAGAAATTTTTATTCACACCTTTTGAGAGATGGACCAGAATTGTATGTCCAAATTAAATCTCTCATTTAAAGCATTGATCTTTTGGGTTTAAGTTTCTTATAAAGTAAAGCATGTTCTTCAATATCTTGATTTTAAAAAAAAAATCCTTTTAGGTTCACATAGGATCAAAACAAACACTTCATCCATCCCCAAACATCTATCAAGACCCCCCCCATAAACAAACTTTTAAAGAACTTTGGAAACATCATTATGCTAGAATTTTCGTAAATCATTTAAACCAAATAAAAATTAGCTTGTTTAGTTAGGTGTGTGGGAATGGATCCTTTCTCACACATTTAGTTAAATTAATGTCCTTTGAATAAGTTTATCCAAAGATCACAAGTCTATCCTAGGGTTTACAAGTTCATTATCCAAATCCAAGAATCAAAATCAAATCCTAAAGTCTTGTATTTCCCATAGTTCTTAGAAGTTCAAAACATACATATCATTCACTCATTCATCTTTATTATTATCATCATCATTTGATCCTAAAGCATCCTAGAATTATTTTTTTTTCCTTAAAGTAGATCAACCAAGGAAATCAAAACCACCAAAGCACTCCTAAAATGTTGATCCCAAATTTTATGGTCCAAACAAGATCACAGCACAAGAAGAGCATGGAACAGAGTAAGGAAACATCAACCATGAGTGATTTATGCCAAACTAAATTTGATCCAAAGGCATCCACCAACCCTATACCTAATCCCCCTCAACTACCCCAAGATTCTCAATAGGGGGGGTATCAAGTGGAGGATGTCACAAACAACTTCAAAGAGATGTCCCATGATGAGTTGCTTGAACTAGTACAAGATCCAAACACCCAAAAACTTGTCAACACAGTCATGAGAGTAAATACCACTCAATACATGTTTCCATTAGCAAAATAAGGGGTTAAACTCCCTTCCTATTTTAATGTGAGCACCCTTTTGGAATAGCCTTTGGTGAACATCCCATGAACATAATTCATACCCTAATTCCCAAGTATCGTTCAACTAATTTCCCAACTATCATCATCACACACACCAAGTCAACCCATGATCACCAAAGGGAGCTCACTACTTCAAGCCCTTAAAGGGCACCCACTTGTCAACAATCAAAACTTGGAGGAAACATGGCCTTGGGTATGCCAAATATCATCCCACAAGATCTTCAACAACCATATGCCACTTTTTTTCCATGAAACGAACAATCCATCAACTTTTTGTGCCACACCTACCTACACCCTTGATGCACAAGGCTACACTTCCAATGTCTCACAAGGAGAAATGGATCTATTTGGACAACTGGGAACCTTTAATGCTTCATCTCCACATGTACATGGAAACACATCACAAACATACCCACTAGCTCCCATCATAACTCCATCACCTACCTTAATCCAAGGTTTAAAACAAATTGCTTCATCGAGTAAATTACCTCCAAATCAAACCAACCTATCAAACATAACTAAAATCAACTCATCCATCATAAAGCCAAAAATGTCATTGATATCACAACAACAAGTGTTCACATACCAACCATTGATCACATCATCAAAAACATGCCAAGCATCACAAAGTCAAGTATCTCAAGGCTTAGGTATACCAAATACAATTTTGTATCCACCATCTATCACTTAACCCTTTTGCATTCTCAACATATCATCACAACAAAATATACCACCCCCACATCAAAATTCTAACATGAAAAATTAGTATAACATCATGTCGTAAGTAGCATAACAAGAAAATAAAAAGGAAATAGAACAATTTTAAACATAAAAAAGTGCAAGTGTAAGCCCAAGCTCAAGTGCAAGCATGAACCTAAGCTCAAGCACAAGTGCAAGCCCAAGTTGAAGCAAATGCACAAGCCCAAGCTCAAGTGCAAGAACAAGCCCAAGCTCAATCCCAAGCACTAGCCCAAGCGTTGCCTCAAGCCTTGCAATAGTAGCAAGTGCAAAAATAACAAGCTCAAGCCTTGCAACAATAGCAAGTGCAACAAGCATCACAATAGCAATCACATGCACAATACCAAGCTCAACCAAAAGTGCAAGCACAAGCTTAACAACAACAAGCCTATCAAAAATCCTTACAAAAACACCATGCACAAAAACAAGCGTTGATAGCACAACAACAACAAACAACACAAAAATAGGCACAATAATAGGCACTAGTAGAAAAATAACAAGAAGCCCAACAACAAGCATTGTTGGTACAATAATAACAACACGCATACCAACAGGAATTTCTTGCGCAACAAAAAATTCTTCAACAAACCTACATGAATGTGCAACCAAATTCCTTGATCCTTAACATGCAAGGAACATATGCCACCCCATCATTCACACATCAAACCATACCACCGCAAAACACATACATTCCACTACCCGATCCACAAAATTATCTTTCCACAAAGGTCAAATTGCTCTCATAGAAAATACAAGAAGTCCAATATGGAAAGATGAAAAAATATATGCACAATGGGATTTTTTCCCCTATCACTTTGATAGGAATATCACCATGGTCCCATTCTCATAAGGATTTGAAATGCAAAAGTTCAATAAATATAGAGGAAAAGGAAATCCTGAGGACCTTATTAGAGAATTTCATGTACATTGCATTGAAGTGGCATATGATGACTCTTATCTAATGCATCTCTTCCCTTGAAGCTTGGATGGTCCTTCCATTGAATGGTTAGCCCACTTACCTCCCAGAATAAAAAAAGTTCCAAGAAGTTATAGACCTATTTATAGAAAATTTCTCATTTAATATATACATGGATGTAAGCTTGGAGGAGCTATCCAGCCTTAAGCAAGCTAGAGGAGAGAAATTTGTGGCCTTCTTACAACTATGGAGATATAGAGATAGTAAAAGTAAGTGATCCATGCCAAAGGAGCAAAAAATTGTGCCCATCATCTCTAACCTTAAAGGAGAATTTTCCTTCCAAATTAAAATGCAATGTATCACCACATACGATCAATTAATCCCTAAAGATCTCAACATTGAGAGATCCCTTATAGCACAAGGGAGTTCCCCTACATACAGGGATAACCAACCATCAACAAGCTATAATGAAAAACCTCGCACATGCGCCAAGAATAAAAATATCACCATTGATGGTGTTGTCGGCACCAAATTGGTTATTATTGTTCTAGAACAAAACATGCAACAATAGACATACCTGCAAAGCAACACCAATCAACCACAAGTCAACTATCAACACAACACAATGAAAATAAATGCACCCCAACAACAAAACAACCAAACAATCAACAATATGAATGCTCATGGAGGACCACCCACAAGGAACAAATATCCACAAAAACAAAAATATACACCCTTGGGGGAACCCATCGAATCTCACATGAAGAAGCTAGTGCAAGAAAATTTTATCACGCTCCTGATTTATAAAAATTACCAAGAGCCTCAAGTTAAACCACCCTGGTATAATGAGAAGTGTCTTTGTGATTATCACAAAATCAAGGGACACACAATGACTAGTTGCATGAAATTGAAAAACCTTATCCAAGACCTCATTGAGAGCAATGATATAACTATCGACCAACAAATGGGAAACTAGGATTTAAAGATATTCACGAATCTGATGCCTAATCATAACAAAGGTAAAGAAATGGGTAAGGGGACAAACCACACAAATTCCAACCATATTTATGACCATGTTGTAGGATCCTTGGATGAGTTTGTAACAATTGTTACTATCAAAGGGCCTAGTGTAGAGTGTGGAGTCACCACACATAGATGCACAATAACCATCCAAGGACCATCCCTACCACCTATAGGATCATATCTTGTCCCAAAATAAAATCCAAATGACTACAGTGTCTTAGACAAGTTGAAGAAAACCCTCACTCAAATCTCCATTTTAGAGTTAAAGATATCACAAACACATAGGGAGATTCTAGAGAAAGCCTTGCGACATCAATTGTTCCCACTAACATTGATGCAAATAAATTCCAAGCCATGGTTAGACAAATCACTATGCCCCATCTTCTTACATTTTCAAAACATGAGGGCATGTGCAGGATCATCATGGAAAAATAGGCCCATAAGTGGTGAAAAATTTAGAAAAATCAGAGTTAGCAAACTTGACATAAAAATTTGAATAAGTTATCTATATTATTTCAAAAATATGTAAGAATAGAATTTGTAGCAAATTGAATGTAGTTTTTAAACTACTAGGTTTATTTTAAAAAAAAATCTCTTTGGTGAAAATTTGAAATTTGAATGCAGTAGTACTTAAATTTCAGGGAAAAAATAAGGTGTCTATCTGACCACCCTAACCACAATAAAATGATAATATTTTTTTATAAGATTTTAGATATAATTAGAGGATTCATGTCTTGATGTAATGCATATTTTTTGTAATTTTTTTCCAAGTAAATAATTAATTATTATTTTTTTATTACAAATTTTAAAAAATATAAAAACTCGTACGTTTGCCCACCTTAACTTAGTCAAAACTTCATGATATTCAATTTTTTTTTAATCCTATAGTATGCAAAGCATAGAATGTGATGCATGTTTTGGGTTCAAAAAATGTGATACCATTTGAAAGCTATAGATGTTTTTCAATCAGCCTATCAATCAGGACTTTAGTCATAATTCAAATAGAAAATGAATAATAATTATTTATTAAATTCAAAGTAAAGCATAATTTATATTGGTGGAAAGTTGAGAATCTCCTTTAAAAAACCTTTTCATTTCATCAATTTTGGGTGAAAAAAGTCGTCAGCCACATACCCTACACATACCCATCATATCGCCACTTTTTGGCCCATCATGATCTTGCACATACCCATGACCTTGCAACACAACCATCCCATAATCACACATTACATCTATAGGTCTTGTTTCACAAGAATAAAGTCAAGAGAGTCCTAGTGGATAGAGGCATTGGTCTCAATATTTGTACTTTACAGCTAATCAAGAATCTAGGCTTTTTGGTGTCAACCACCTCCCAGAAGCACCATCTACAAAAAAACACATTCACAAGATAGAGAGAAGCAATATGCTATTTCACCAGAAGAGAAAATGAGTTGAGGTGCAATATTTTACACAATGTACAGTAGTGCCTTATAAAGTAAAGAAAATATGTGATGGATGGGAAAACTACCCACACAGGAAAAAAACCACCCAAGAGATTAACCTAAGTTAAACTTAATACACTAACACCCCCCTTAAGTGAAAATTTAGGTAGAGTGAAGATGCAAATAAATGAAAAATGCAATATGGGTCCCAACTACATAACCATGTTAGGTTCTCATTTACAATGCAATTTCTCACAACCAAAGAAAAGGAGAAAAACCCTATGGGAAAAAACCCCTCTCCAAAAGAGAGAAGAAAAAAAAACAAGATGCATGGATGGAGGACTCAATCACACCCCCAAGTAATACATACATCATGTATATACAATCAATGATCCTCCATAGGAAGGAAAAAAAGGGAGATATTATACCCCCCCCCCATAATGAAGAAGCTACAATGTTGATGAAATATGCCTAAAAATAAAAGATGATCCAATTCCTACAAGCAACTCCTCTCTCCTTAGGGAGAAACAAGTCCACCAGGTGACAAAGAAGCCACTCCATGTCCAACTAAAATGGGTAAGGAAATCTCCAAATAGAATAATCCACCACATAATCATGATAAAAAGCAATTAAGAAATTTGGAAAATTAAGTGAAAATGAAGGCTCAATAATGTCAACCTCCAAAGAAAATATAGATGTATCAACTACCATGCTAAAACTATCATCAAAGAGGAGAGAAATCCCCTCAAGTATGTCTCCCAAATCTGCAAGATGAGACTCCACAAAAAAAATTGTGATTCCTTCCAAATAGTCATCCAATAAAAAAATATCTGAGGAATCAAAAATATCCTATTGTGTTGAAGGATCAACCTCTAAATCAACTACAACTTTATTTGAAGTCTCAAAAACCTCCAAAGGATCAAAAGCATGGTCTATCTTCTTTGAAGAATAACAAGTCACACTGGTACTATAAAGAGGGTCATCAAGAGATGGCAGAGTATTAGGATCTATGATGCAGAGCAGGGCGGATGTTTACAATTTAATTACAATTGAACAAACTTTGCAACTATGAAACCCTAACTTGGTCCTTTTCTCACAAATCCTTCAAACTTCCTTGTAGCACTCCAAAAAGTGATTTTTGATCTTATCTTTCAAAGAAGACTTCAAACCCATAATTGAATCACCATCATAGATACCATTTATCACCTTTTGAGACATATCAAATTTGTGAATATGTTTGTTTTGTAACAACACCCTCTAAATTTGACTACTACATTGGAAAGAGGACTATGGTGTAGACATGCAAAATTTATATTTATCTGGACACTGATCTACCAAATTAGATCGCCGTGATTAGGATCATTCATCAATTAATCAAGTGCATTTTCATCCATTCATTTATCAAATAAACATTATCATTCAACCTTCATCATCCATTTAATTAAATAAATCAGGAATCCATTTAAATCAAATCCTAAATCATTTTTCATCCTTTTCTGATTTAAATAAATCAATTATCAAAGTCCAAAATGTCAACTCATCAAATCAGCATTAATCAGCATGATCATCATCTAATCCTAATCTAATGTTAATCACATCCCACTTGCATTATCTAGACCTAGCCACTTGCACAATAAATCAATTTTATTGATTTATTAAAACAATCATTTTCCCTCAACATGACAAGTCAAACAGGGCATTTATTGCTCTTCTTTCTTGTCCCCAAATTCTCTATTGCAAATTTGAATTCAAAATTTCCTCTTAAGCACTTCCAAATCTTGTACACATTACACATCAACTAATCACATGATGACAAGTGTCCTTATCTCATTGGCTGAATCTTTAGTCCCACATTGGTCCATCTTCAACACTTGGCATTTTGAAAATCCTTAAATAGGTGCATCATCCTCAAGCAAATCCTTCACAATTTTAGGCAAGGTTACTCTCTTCATTTGAGATTTGATCTTGTTCATCATCACCCCACCATATCCATTTGCATTTTATCATTTTGAGCTTTGATCAAGGATTGGGAAAGGGTCACTAGCACATGTGACACCAATCCAACATGGAATAAGTGTTTATCTTGCTTTTAAACTGTCTTCTTGATGCTGTTTTTGTTACTTGTGGCATTTCTTTAGCATAGATATTCTATTTCATGGAGGTATTTGCAGATTTGTGTGTTTAGACTAACATTTCTAATGAGTATTTGAA
This sequence comes from Sequoia sempervirens, assembly GCA_007258455.2. Classification (NCBI taxonomy): domain Eukaryota; kingdom Viridiplantae; phylum Streptophyta; class Pinopsida; order Cupressales; family Cupressaceae; genus Sequoia; species Sequoia sempervirens. Next base: position 33,348 of record VDFB02104932.1, on the reverse strand, counting down.
GTGGTCTTACATTGCAGATTTTGGGTACTTCACATTTGGCGCTAGAGGGAGGGCAGCTTCTCAAAGTCCTTAAGAGGATGCTATTCACATTTAAAATTTGGCATTTGACATGATAAGCAGTGTTTAGTTTCATACTATAGGAGTTAAAGACATTAACAACTTTTGTTATGATCACTTTCATCATTTCATGTTAATCTCTTACAAGTACCATTTGATTGTGATCTCATTTAACATCATAACAGCATTACGGTGACCTTTTGTGGCTCTCTGCATTTGCTTTGCTGTTTCCTGAGTTTTGCTTGGATTTTTCTAAAAGTGTTTCTGATTTACTCAGCCATGTATTTTGACTGAGTATTATGTTGTTCACTGCTTTATCTGACTTATTCCTGATTACAAACCTGGATTTCTTGTATCTTCTGGTGAAGCCCCTCCTCCTGTGTTCACAGCATGCTTATTACTGATATTTATCATTGATGTGTTGCAAGTCTAAGACAGAATTCTGGACTCTTACGCCTCCTGGAGACTTTTTGAAACAGAAATCTGCCTTCTTTGATGCTACGCGTACCTTATTAAGATAGGGGGAATGCTGAAAAAGATTACAAATATCATCTTTTGTGCCCACTAATAGCATAAGTCTGAAAGTTTTTTTTTTCAAAAAGAAAAAGATTAGGCGCGTTTTTTTCTGGTAATTATATCTTGACTGGCTGATTGTGATAACAGAGCGCGCAAATTTGAAGGCAATTACCTGCTTGCCCTTATTGTTGCTGTTTAAAAAAAAAAAAGAGATAAAGGCACGCCTTAAATGCTGTTTGCAGCTCGCATTTATGTGTTATGATTAACTGCCACGCTTTGTCTCCAACATATGTTTTGAACGAGTCTTCTTTTTTTCATATCTTACTGCCTAGATTTGATATTATAGCATTGCTAGGGTCAGTTCTTAATTGATTGCTATGTTACTATTTTCTTTTTGCGCGCCATTCACTCAAAGTCCTATACATTTCTCACACCCATATCCATTCCTTTAGTCGCTGTCTTTGGAGAAATTTCTGCACTTGAAGCACAGAGAAAACAATGAAATAGTCAAAAGATGGTGTGGTAGTTGGAGAAGCTATGAATCATACTTGGTTAGAGATAAAGTTGTAATCCAAGATCTGCTATTTCCTGGACTGTTAGAACATTGAATGCGTAGATATCAGGAGATCTGTCCTTTATAAAGTTTTTTGAAATTTCAAATGTAAACGTGCCTTGTCTATGCTTCATGTGCAAGAATGATTGGAAATTTACCGGCATTCAGCCTTTATACCTACTATAGCCACTGCGCAATCATACTTTTCTGCATGTTTCTTTATCATAAGGCGTGTTTTATTTATGGTCTTCTCTGACTACTAAAAACTATGATGCATTTAATCTCTAACATTTGTTGCGTATTGTGGAGCAAGTCACTAAGAGAGCATGGAAAGAGTCAACACACCTATAGGCTTTATTGTCATAGGCAGATTTAAACAAATCAATTTAATGCAATAAATTGATTGGTGTGCAGATTTAATTTGCATTTACTTGCTTGTTGTGCAATTTGGGCTACCCTCTTTTGCATTTAGAAAAGATCATTTTTTAGAAAAATTTTGGTTAGTTTTTTTTTTATTATTGCGTAGGGTTTTCAAATGAATTATTCTTTTTTGAAAGTGGTGGTAAGCTGAAAATATATATTGGCATTTATCATTCAAAAAATTCAAGAGCCTTATCAAAAGCCAATTTTATTTTTCTTATGTATACTACTATTATTTTACCATACATACCTAACTTTTATTTATGTGAATAGGTACAAAAGCAAACGAAGGTACAAGCGAAGGTACAAGCGAAAGGTGAAAGGTACAAAAGGGAAACAAAGATTAACGAAGGAGGTACAAACAACGAAGGCGAAAAGCTGCAAAGCAAAAGAGGAGGAGGATTTTTGTTTGAAAACACAATGTATTTTTTAACACTTTGATCAAAACTACTTCACAAAACGAAAACGAAAGGAGGGAAAGATTTTTTCTTTTCTTTGAAAACACAATGTGTTTTTTAACACTTTAAGTTTTTGATCAACACTACACGAAATTGTTTTCCTTTTCGTTTTAGAACATTAGTTTTCAATTGGGGCTAAAAACGAACAATTTCATTTTCATTGCAAAGGGCTTAAAACGAACCTTAGAACAAACTCACAATTGCTTTGAAGGGTATAAAACGAACAAGTGTTTGATTTGAGTGATTGTCTTTTGAGTGCGTATCCTCTCCCCTTGCGCTTCGTGCGATCTAGGGTGTAAGAGAAACACTCAAAAATACATTTTATTGCTTTGAAACACTTCGATTTGGGCTTAAAAATTGAACATCTTGTGCGAGTGTGAGTAGGGGCATTTTCGCGTACATTCCTTTCAGCCATCAAAGACCGGACGAAGTTACCGGATTGTGTTCCTTTGTCAGCTTTTGTTTATTATCTTAGAGGGCCCGCCTTTGGGGAAAAAAGTACTCAAATTCAAGCGACGACTGCCAACCCAGAACACTCCCCTAAAGCCAAGAGTATTTCCACCGGATATAAATGAGGGTTTTGTTAAACGCCATAATCACGCTGGTTGGTCTGGATAAGATGGATCCTAAAGGGATTTCGTCGTATGGGTCAATCTCCACGAACGGAAAGTCCTTGCATTAGAACCCATGTGCTAGAATTTTCAAAATCCTTAATCAAGCGAGTTGGTGCAAGAACGGTCAGGTTTCTAAAGTCAGCTTCCACAATTTTGCTTGCTTTTAGTAGAGATGGAAAGCATGCCATGGGAGTTTTCATGGGTGTTGGTGCTTGGCTGCCCCGTGATAAGTGAGTGTCGTGGAGGGGAGCCGCAGTCAAGCATCTAACCATCCTCGTATGTGAAATTTATCGTCTCAAGTGGGGGGACTCAACAAATATTGTCTTACACATCCATAGGGCTTGTAATTATTCTTTGTTTGAAAACACAGTGTGTATTCGAAAACATTTTGCAAACAAACATTCAACATGACTCTCAAAATTTCAAACCCTCTTGAAGACAAATATCATTGACTCAATCCATATGTTACTGCTTTCCCTGCGGATTCACGTCCGTAGAGGTTCCTAAGCATTGGATTATACCTCAATTTGTCTTCTTGAGTAAACAATAGGAAAACCCTTGCCTTAAGTTCATTGAATTTCCACATAAAATATCTTGTGGGGTTTAAAGAAATTAAGACATTGGACATCTTAGTTTGAAACATAATCAAGTGGTTGTTTTTGGTAAAAAGAACTCATTAAGCAAAAGATAACAAATTGGACCCCACACATGTGCTTGATATCTTTTGGTCATATTGGTCTTTTGATTGCTCTTAGAGAAAAGTGTGTTCTTCAATACCTTGGCCTAGTAAACAAAGTCTCTCTAAGTCTCTTAGGATCAAAATCAAACACTTCATTCACCTCAAACATTTATCAACATCATCCCACAAACAACTTTAGATCTTTGCAAACATCATTCTAGACTTGGGTACATCCTTAAACCAAATCAAAGTCAATTGTTTAATTAGGTGAGTGGGAATGCATCCTTTCTCATACATCTAATTGAATTAGCAAACCTTTTGAACAAGTTCATCCTAAAGATAACATCCAACATCTTAGGGTTTACAAGTTCATCATCCACATCAAACAATCAAAATCAAAATCCCTAAGTCTCGCATTGATCCAAAGTCCCTAAACGTTCAACACTCATATCATTCACCTTTCATCCTTCATCTCGTCATTGATCCTAAGAACCTTAGAGGTCACTTTCATAACAAAGTCAAAACACAAGAGGAACATGGAATATACACTTGATCCATACATCTTGAGTAATCTAAATCAATTGAATCCTCAAAGCCTTTCATTTCCTATCAATTATCAAAGTCCATGCATAGGATCATTGCCTTCGACAAATATCAATGGTACAACAAGTGTGAGTATGCCCAAGTCAAACTTTGGAACACATTTCCCAATGATAGATCTAAGTCCAAACCTACAAATCCACCAATCGAATAATCAATGCATGAGCCTTGAAACGAACAATGTCATTCCACCAAATCCCTACAAACCAAATGTGGATGTACCAAATGCATTTTTTCGAAACATGAATCCTAACTCAGAAACCTTTGGAAAAATGATTCCCAATACCAACATTGTTCATCCTATCATGCCAAATCAGAACATTATCCAAAGTCAATTTTCCCATAATCCCATTCAAAAACCGCAAGTAGGCATCCTAAATCCGCTTAAACAAGAGCCAAATCAACTATCTCAAGTGAGTCAAGATCAAAATCAAGAACAAATTTGGCGAGATCAAATTGTGGAACTTTCCAAAATAGTTGAGGCATTGTGCCAAGGGAAATCTCCACCACCATTACCTACATCATTCCTTGGTTTAGGGCTTCCCCCTTTACCTAACACCAATCACGCCATCCAAATCAATCCACCTAACATCAATCAAACCATCACGTCAAATCCTTCGAATATACCATCGACATCGCACCAACAGATGGTATCTAATCAAACAACATTGATCCCAAATCGAAATACGGTCTCCCAAGGACCTATCACCTCAGTCATTCCAACCATCACTATCCCTTCAATCATTCCAACCACCACTATCACGCCCATCACATCTCAACCCCCCACTACCATGATCGCTCCGAGCATATCTCAAACACTTGTCACTACATCCAACATGATTTCGAATCCACCACCACCCCCACCACCAACAATTTCCACCACATCAAACCAATACAACGCGACATTACAAGTTGCTTTTCAAAAGGGATACCAACAATATCTAGCCATGCAACAAGCAACACAAGCTCAAAGTGTGAAACAATCCTCTCAAGTTGCCCAAGCCTCTCAAGATACCCAACCAACACGAGCACAATCACAAAAGATGACAACTATTCAAAACAAGGATCAAGATCAATCCATCACTGAGCACACATTTACTTCATCCAATGATCGAATCGACATATGTCAAGAGTCACTTTTAAATAATGATCAAAATCCACCAACAAAACTTGATAATGAGCCAATTCAAGAAATATCAACATCACTTGACTCTATGGTCGAAGACATTCACAAGCTCTCCACCGCAATTGTCGAAAACAATGATCAAAACCTCTCCATCAAGGAGCACATTGAGGATGTATCTACACAATCCGATGATCAATTTACCATACATCAAGAGCCACTTTTTAGTGATCTCTTTCAAGGAGTGTTAGGATTATTTGATCCAATTGACATAATGCACGATCAGTTCACCTATGATCATGTTGAAAATGTTTCTACATTGCCTTATGAGCTAGAGGACATATCTCAAGAATTTATTCCAAAGCATGATCAAAATCTTTCACCAAGGTCTAGCAATGGTCCCTTCCAAAACATGTTGATCCCCTTTGACCGCATGGTTACAGATGTTGAAGGAACCTTGAACTTGACCATGCCTAATGTCGACATCCAAGAACCATTTATAAGCAATTCATCCTTTGGAACTGATCCATGTCAGGAACTTGATCTAAAGCATGTTGAAAGCAACTCCAAAATTAATCAAGATCAAGAATTTGTATCTTCAAGATACTACAATAATCTAATGAACACTCTCTTATCCATGCAAGATGATCATATCCATGTAGCACATACTCCTCCATCTACCCATGAGATGCTTTCTACAGATGGGCACGTAGATGATCTTCATCTAGAACAATATTTTGTTACACAAAAAGAGCAGATTCTTAACTCATACAATCAAACAGAGTTGTCAACATCAGGATCAAATATGTCCCAAACTCAGATTGAGGACATCATGAATAAAGATATCCATCATTATCCGCCCAAGGAAACAAGTCAGATAGAACATTCAGAGATAGCAGAGCAACAAATGGAAATAATGTCGTCTACAGTGATCATTGATCAGAGAATGCATTTTGAACAAGAGCTCTTCGAACAAGCAGAATCAATGAATAAAGGTGATACTATCACCATACTGGGGGCAACTTCATTTCAAGCAAACGTCAACATAGGGAGCATGAAGAGTCCTTATGATGAAGCTAATGTCAATACTACAACCAACCACGTCACGATTCTTCATCCACCCATCACCCCATCCATGAATTGGGACCAACTTCAAGGAAAATTTGAATCAAAGCACGAAGAACATTATCAAAGAAAAGCAGTCGAGAAGCATAATGGACAAATCAAATATGCATGGATACCAAAAAAAAATACAAAGAAAGATCATCCCTATCAAACTCCATCACCAAAGAAACCGGGGCAAACTAAAAGAGGGAAAGGTATCCATCAAAATGTCCAAGTAAATCAAAAGTGCTTTTCAAGCGAATGCATACAAAGTATATCAAGCAGTTGGTCCTAATTCCACGCACACTTCCGTATCCACCCATCATTGCTCATCTTCCCAAGTTTGGAGAGTCAAAGGTTCCAAACTGTCAACCAATCCATCTCTTATCCCTAAATGCACTCCATCCACGCCTCCACACATAATATCCAATTCTCATATTGACCATGTATTGGCAACGACCCTTCATCATAAAGATTCAGAAGGCACTTTATCGCGATGTATGCACGGAGACAAAGTTAACCCTGGTATCGACGAAGCAGATCAAGAATCCCAGAAATTGTATTCAAGTGCAATCGTGATCTTAGCAGCGCCCTTCCGTAGGGATAACAATGGTACATTATGACGGTTGCCGTCAGCCAACACCACCGTGGTTTAGCATGAATCTTCAAAAAAATTCAAAAGCAAAATATCCAAAAAATTAGAAAAGGATTGAAAACAATAAAGATAAAAATTGTCCTATAGTGAAAACCACTACGGTGGCTTTGGGCAAGACCATGATGAAAACCTGGCAAACAGGCGTCATGTGTAGAATCGAGCATCTACGTGCGCCAGTTCAGATGAAAGCATCTTATCCCATCCATAATAAATCGAGCATTCCATCCATCTTATCCATAATAAATCCATCCATCCATGAACCATTTATCCAATCCATTCGCATATATCTACATCCATCATCTTAGTTATCTTGATCTTGATACAATTTTGGGGCACGCTTTACGCTTGCTTACAGTAAAACATCTTGACATGGGTCATTTTCATCAATCCTATCCTATGCAGCGTTATTGGAGCCATGAAGCGTTATCCAAATGAGCATTCCTTTATCTAAGCACCTTATCTTATCGCAAGATAATCCTTGGCATCCTTTTGCATGCTTACCATATCCATCCAGCCATACACTTATCCGAGCATCCATCCATGGCATTCCATACATTGCTAGACAATGGGGGCAGATATGTACATCTTGCTTCGAGAATAAATCTTGATCTATATCCTCCTACTCATGTGGTGATCCAAACATTGAAAAACGTGAAATCAAACTGGTCAAAGCATTTGTGAGCAAAAATTTGAATCACTAGCCCATGGCACATTTTGACGAGAAGACATTCCTTATCAGTCTTCATCTTTCATCAAACATCAATCACTATCAGTTGCATCTAAGCTGCACGTCGAACGTCACATCAAATAATCCAAACATCTTTTGTTCAAAACCAAGCTTCATCAAACATGATCAATCGAATCCAATCAAAAAATCATCATCTCATGATATCCTTGTGTTGCTTAACACTATCCTTGCATTGTCGTGTATCCTCGACAATGTTATCATTATCAATCCTGATCAATCCATCCTTGCATTGTTGTGCATCCTCAACAATGTTATCCTCATCAATCTCGATCAATCAATCCTTGCATTGTTGTGCATCCTCAACAATGTTATCATCATCAAATCATCATCAATCAAATCTTTGCATTGTTGTGCATCCTCAACAAATGCTATCATCATCATCAATCCATCGATCTAATACATCAACCTTAGCTTGGTTTTTAGCAAAATCCTAAACAGAGCACTGATATCATCACATACATCCATATCCAATTCGTCAAAATCATGCAAAAATCCAAAAACATTAGAAAATCAGAAAATCCAAAAACATCAGAAAATCAGAAAATCCAAAACACTCAAAAAGCGTAAACATCAAAAAACATTGAACTGAATCCACGTTTGTCTCTCGAGCTTAAACGAGGGTAAGGATAATCTTCGACAGCCCCCAGACATCAAAAATCCAAAAAAAATTCAAAACATAAAAATCCCAAAAACATCAAAACTGAAAAATCAAAACATCGCGAAAATCCAAAACACCAAAACAACTCTCAAACATTCCAAAACGCTAAAACCAAATATTTGAAAAATCCACCCGTCCCATTTCACATACATCCGAAATAATCAATCATCCATAATAAACTGATCGTCATCTCCATCCTTTGGCAACACAAACAGAAACAAGCGCAACAGTCAGCAAAAGCAAACTTCAATCGTAAAACCAAAATCGAAGCAACAAATCTTTAAAACAAAATCAAACTCTTGATCAGTCGCAAACATGTCAGTCAACCTTATATCAACAGCCTATCAATCAACTTATCAAAACCATCATCATCCTCGCATAATGCATGTCCTAGATATATCGCCCCACAATGGGCATCATTTATGGATATCACCTTGGATTCTTATCCTTTCAAAACAAATCCTTTGGCTAGAGGTATGAAGAACACATTGTTTGTGTACTTCTGATCTTTTCTTTGACTTATCTTATTTTACGCCATTCCAAGGATCGCCTCGATGATATCCCAAAAACAGGATTGCACAGGAATGGGGCAATGATCATTATCTTTGTATCTATTGTGCTTGTTGGATGTTCTTGTAATATAACTTGTGAATACTTGCTTTGTTAGGTATGTATGGAGAGTTTTTTGGGTAATTTGTTGACTATTGCATTGATAGGTTATACCTTTCCGTGTTTTGGTCCGAGATGTTTGAGACTTCTAAAGTGCATCCTAGCAAGGTTTCTGTATGTCAAGTGTGAACAAGAATACTCCTATCTATTTGTCGAGTCAAAGTCCATCACACTAAGTACAGCACCATCCTGGTCCTTTATACCTTGATGCATCGTACTTAGGTGTGTTATCAAAATAAAGTAAGTGACCCTTTGAAAATCCCAATCCTTGATAAGCAAATCATCATCATCATCTCTAATAAAGTCTCGACCAATCATGGACTTGTTGGATCCTCTTGTCATCATCTCATTTCCACGCTAACATTGCATCATGAATAGTCCATCATGCATCCATCCTGCATCCACAAACCGTTAGCATCATCATCACCAATGCATCCATCATGCATCCATTCTGCATCTAGAAAACTGTCAGCATACCACATATCATTCATATCATACACCATAGGAAACATCGATCATTTCACATGCATTGCATTTGCATCATCATCATCATAATATAGATCTATTAGTCTAAGCATCTGCATAAAACATCCATCACATAATCATAACATATCACATCATCCATCTCATCCATCACATATCATATCATCATTTACTTAGGATAATATAGATTATTCTAAGCATCTAAAATCATCTCATTTGCATCGCCATCCACAACCATCCATTTTGAACCTTCTTATCACAGATCACCCTCAAATCAATTTTGCTCGATCTCGAGGGGCAATGTACCGCTGTACTTTCCGCTAGCATCCTAAAAATCATGAAATTTTAAATTTCGATTATGTTATTCTTTGAACCAACGCACAAGTACATTAAGCCTAAAGAGGGCAAATGTAGACATGCAAAATTTACATTCTACATTTGATCAGGTTCATTCATCAACCGAACTGGATGTTGCATTATATCCATTCATCACCTTAAACCATTCATTAAATAATCTTATAAAAATTATCATTCAACCTTCATCTTGCATCATCCATTTAAATTAAATAAATCAGGACTTCATTTAAATCAAATCCTAAATCATTTTCCATCATTTTCTGAATCAATTATCAAAATCCTAAAGGTCAACTCATCTAATCAGCATTAATCAGCATAACCATCATCTAATCCTGATTAAAGGTTAATCACATCCCACTTGCATTATCTAGATCTAGCCACTTGCACAATAAATCAATTTTATTGATTTATTAAAACCTCATTTTCCCTCAACATGACAAGTCAAACAGGGCATTTATTGCTCTCCTTTCTTGTCCCCCTCTCAAAATTTATTGCAAATTTGAATTCAAAAATTCCCCCTCTTGGGCACTCTTCCCAAATCTTGCATATACATCAGCTAATCACATGATGACAAGTGTCCTCAACTCATTGGCTTGTTTTTGATCCCACATTGGTCCATCTTCAACACTTGGCATTTTGAAAATCTTTAAATAAGTGCTTCATCCTCAAGCAAATCCTTCACAATTTCATGCAAGGTTACTCTCTTCATTTGAGATTTGATCTTGTTCATCATCACTCCACCATCTTCATAGCATTTTCAATTTGAGCTTTGATCGAGGATTGGGAAAGGGTCACTAGCACATGTGACACCAATCCAACTATGGAATAGATTTTTAAAGGCACTCACACAAGGTATAAAGAACCAGGATGGCGTTGTGCCTAGTGTGATGGACTTTGAATTGACAATCAAATAAGAGTATTCCTATTCACACCCGACACATAGAATCTTATTTAAAATGCAATTCAGATATTCCAAACATCTCATACCAAAAAATAGAAAATAAATTCTTCCTATGTGGTAAAAAAAAAACCTAAAACACCCTCCCTACACCCAAACAAAGTACACATGACCAAGGTTATATTACAAGAATATCCAACAAGCACAATAGATAAAAAGATATTGATCGTTGCCCCATTCCTTTCTCTCTAAACCCCTTTGTTTGGACACCATTGAGAGGTCATTGGAATGAGTGCAATAAGATAAGCCAAAAGACAAAGATAAAGTAAATAAACAAGCTAATGTTCTTCATACCACTAGCCAAGACTAAACTACTGTGATGTGATGAGTGTCGCTGCAATCCTCATCATTTAACTATAAATGTCAATACAGTGTAGTGTCCATGGAAATATGCAAGAGGGAGAAGAAATCATTTGCATGACATGTTTTTTCTACAAATGGGATTGAAAGGCAATGCATGAAAAAAATTGATAGAATCAAATCTAATATAAGAGCTTGTAAATGAAATGCTTGAATCAAATCTATCCTAAAAAACTTGTAAAAGGGAATACTGAAAATGTAATTGCTGGAATCAAATCTATCCTAGGAAACTTGTAAAGGGAAATACTAGAAATATAATTGCTAGAAATGAAATTATTCTTAAGAAATAAAACTACAAACAACAACTACTATTAAAAACTGAATTATATTATTTTATAAAACTCTTCCCCATTTGATTCCTTGATTACAATAAATTTATAGAATTTATATCTTCAACTAATCTGAAAGATGAGCCTTAATTGTTGTGCAACAACTTGCTAGAATATAGGAACATGTGTTGAGGGAAAAAGATAAATCTCTCCTTCATCTTGCTGAGTCAATATTCTTTGGTAATCCAAAATAAATATGCCTATTTTGCAACCCCTAAACAAGCTCCAAAAAGACATTTGACTGCTGAAAATTCATATTTTTCCCTTGTGCATCATTAAAACTCATAGAACAACTCCTAGATGCTTGCAAAAAGGTTCAAACTACCCAAAATTGTCTCCTAGATATGCTCCATTTGTTTGCACAACCCAACAACTTTCCTTAATGCTTGTAACTACCCATAGATACTCTGAATTATTGTCCTTTAACTGCTCAACCTCTTCATACTTAGTTCCAAAAATTCTGGAGCATAGAAGCAAATTAATGAACAAATTCCAAAAATTTCAGAGCATTGCAACAAATTTTCAGAGCATCGAACTGGTGAATTTTTCTCTCAAACCATGAATTGGGTCTCCATGAATTTAATGGGTTTTTTCGCCTTCTTGTCTCCTAAGTTTTGTCCAAAAATATCAAGAACCCAGATTGTAATTTTCAAGATATGATGAAATCTTTAACTACTGTAACTGAAAATCTCTTTTTTTCCTTATCATATCCAATCTCGATAAACTTCATAACTAAGCAAAATATATGCTTTTATTTGGCTAATAGATGAGACAATTTTTTGTCTCATCATGATGCCTGATGTTGATGTCCATTGTAGGAAGGATGCATCCTAGGACATGATGTTATTAGATGATTTTGAGACTGACTAGATGATAGACTGTTGATACCAAGAGTTGACCAACTTGTTTACTTACTGACCTAGACTTGATACTTTGATGTTTGAGTTTTCACTTTTAACCTGCCAGATTTGTTTCCGACTATTTCACCAAAGGTTGAGGGTGATGATTGATTTATTATGAGTGAATGTTTATTTTAGGTGAAAGCGAGATGGGGATGGATGAATTTTTTTGGGTTTTTTGATTTTTTTTATATGTTTTGAGGTTGTTTTTGGTATTTTCGAGATGTTTTACAAATGTTTTGATTTTCAATTTTCCAATGTTTTGGGGTTTTCTGAGATTTTGACCAAGAGACTAACCTAAAGACCTATTCTAAGGGCCTCAGGGATTGATCAATAGATTAGCCTTACCTACGTTATACATGCAAAGACCACGTAGTTTGACTGACACTGACTCATTTATTTGATGAGATATGAACAAATGGATTGTTAGTTTATTATGACAGACTCCTAAAGGGTGGACCTAAGTTTCTTGGGGGATGATCAAAGATCAACCTTGCCTACATTCAGAGCTCAGAGACCCATAGTTTGACGAGACGACCCTATTTCTGACTTTTTTGACTGACTCTTTTGACCTATTTTTGGGATTTTCTGATTTTTTGAAAACATCAAGAATATACACGAATTTGATCAGATGAGAACATGCCCCCAGTGTGATGCAATAGACTACTTTGATATAGGTAGGAAAAATTAACCTTAAGAATGGGCTGAGTAGTACTAGGAGGGATCATGACACGAACACATGACCAAACTATGATGCGAACACAGATGGGTGATATTGAACTTTGATGGAAACGTGATGGATGGATGATGCAAAACAAGCCATGGAGATTCTGGTGGATGGAAAGTGCTTATTTACACAAGGCACCTATTTTATAGGTTTTCACCAAGGTACTTGCCCAAAGTGCCACCGAAGTGGTTTTAACTAGAGGACAATTTTTATTTTCTTTACTATTTTCAATCATTTTTCTGATTTTTTTTTTAATTTTTTAATTTTTGTATTTTTTGTATTTTTTGTATTTTTTGATTTTATACCTTAGAAGATTAGGCATAATTTTTTTTGAGATGTGAGTTATTCAGGGGCTCATGTAGAGGCTCGCCTTCTGGTGTTGATAATTGATATGCCCTTGACTTATATCTTGTTGTGATGACAAAGGGTCCCAACCAATTGGGTCTAAATTTTCCCTTGCCGTTTGGATTTGGAACATTCTTCTTATTCTCCTTTAGCACAAGTTCTCTAACTTGGAAGGTTTGAATCCTGATCTTCTTGTTATAACTCCGCTTGAGATGGCTGTGGCAGACTTGCAAATGGTTTAGGACATCTATGTGCCACTCATCCAACAATTCTAGCTTGTTTAATCTTGATACCCGATATTCTTCATTTGTGATGATATTTTGCAATGATATTCTTAGTGATGGGAGCTTGATCTCAATGAAGAGTATGGTTTCTGATCCGTAGACTAGGGAGAAAGGGGTGGCCCCTGTTGGTGTGTGGATACTTGTTCGGTAGGCCCATAAGGCATGATTTAATTGGAGGTGCCAATCATGACTAGCTTCATTGACCGTCTTCTTAAAGATCTTTAAGATGCTCTTATTTGTAGCTTCAACTTGATCATTTCCTTGGGGGTAGTACAGAGTGGAAAAGCGATGTTGGATATTAAACTTGTGGCATAGGTCGCAAACACCCTAATTTTTCAATGGTGTCTCGTTATTTGAGATAATGACTTGAGGGACACCGTAGTGACAAATTAAGTAGTTCAGGATGAACTTTGATGTCTAGTTTCCTATGATGTAAGTCATGGGGATGGCTTCTACCCACTTCATGAAGTAATCAATGGCAGTGATGATGAACTTATGTCCATTGGATGAGGTGGAGGTAATTTTGCCAATGAGATCAAGCCCCCATTGTGAAAAGGGCCAAGGTGTGATAATTAGGTGGAGCTCTTAAGTTGGTGTATGGATGAGATCCCCATGTTGCTGACACTACAAACACCTTTGGACATATTCATGTGCTTCTCTTTCTATTGTAGGCCAATAGTACCATGTCCTCAATAGTTTCTTAGCCAAGGTCATACCACTTGAATGCAAACCACAAATGTTTTTGTGCCCTCAATTAAGGTGGTCAAAGTTTCCTCAGCGTTTAAGCAACACAACATGGTTCCTTCAATGCTCCTACGGTATAGGGTATCTCTTAGGATGAAAAAATGGGATGAATTTTTGACAAAGGCTCTTTTGAGGTTTGGAGTTATGTTGGTGGGGAGGACTCCTATTCTCAAGTGAGTGTATATATCATGGTACCAGTGATCACTGGGACCAATGATTTCGCACACAAATTCAAACTTTGGTACGTTGAATGTAGGCACAAGAAGCTACTCTATGAGGAATTCTTGCTTTGGGACATTGCATGAGATATCTAGGAGTGATCCAATTATTTCCATAGAATTTGCCCCTCTGTTGTTTTCTCTTGGTAGTTGCTCAAATGTGATATCAATGAAGAACTCTTTGAAACCTTCTACTAGTTTCTTATATGGATTCAATTTGTCATCCTTTGTTTGATACTCATTGTTGACCTGATTGATTATGAGCTATGAATCTCCATAGACCTTAAGTGCCATGATCTTCCATTGCACTACAATTCTTAGCCCTATGACAAGAGCCTCATACTCTGCAATGTTATTTGTGCATGGAAATGGCAACTTGTATGATTTAGGTATACAATCCCCTTGTGGAGTGATGAAGAAGATCCTTGCTCTTGATCTGTGTTGTGTAGGATCCATCAAAGTACATTTTCCAGTGATCCGCTACACTTAGGTTGAAGATGGATTCATTAGGGTATTCTGATACAAGTGGGTTCTCTGAGTATATTGGTGCCTTTGCCAGCTAATCAACAATTTCTTGTCCCTTAATTCCGACCTTGCGTTCCACATACTCAATGTCATGCTTTGTTAGTATCATAACCCACTTTGTTGTTTTCCCTGTGAGTGTTGCTTTAGGAAACAAGTACTTGAGTGGGTCTATCTTTGCAATGAGCTTTATTTGACGTGCTAGCATGTAATGTCTAAATTTTTGTGTGGAAAACATGACTGCTAAGCAATATTTATCAATAGATGTATAGTTTAGCTCGTGTCCCACCATGGTTCAGTTGATGTAATAGATAGCTCTCTCTTTCCCATTTTCATCATGTTGTGCTAAGAGAGCACTGAGAGCTGCCACTATTGATGATATATAGAGGATCAAAGGTTTGCATGGAATTGGCGGCATGAGGACTAGTGGTGTAAGTATTCCTTGATCTTGTTGAAGGCTTGATCACATTTCTCATCCCACTTGTATGCTACCCCCTTATTGAGTAGATGAGAGTAAGGGACAACTTTGAATGCTAGTTGCACTATGAATTGGCGGATGGACTAGAGTCTTCCTTGTAAGCCTCTTAGTTGCTTTAATATTTTTTGGTGCCTTCATTTCAAGGATTGCTTTGAATTTGGTGGGATCTACCTTGATTCCTCTCATGGATACAATGTATCCTACAATATTGCTTAATTGTTCCCCATTCTTTGGATTTTGTTGGACCTTGTACTTCTCTAGCTTATCAAAGATGGAGCTTAGAGATAATATGTGATCTCGTCATTTCTTTGACTTAGCCAATATATCATCCACATAATCTTCCATAGTCTTGTGGATCATGTCATGAAATATTAGTGTCATGGTCCTTTGATAAGTAGCTCCCGCATTTTTCAACCCAAATGACATCATATTCCAGCATTATATCCCCCATGGACAGGTGAAAGCCATTTTGTGCTAGTTATCCTTTGCTATCATGATTTGGTTGTAACCTCAAAATCCATCCATTAACGATAACATCTCATGTCCTACTATCATCTCCACAATCATGTCAATTTTTGGAAGAGGGAAGTCATCCTTGGGACATGCTTTGCTAAGGTCTCTGAAGTCCATGCAGATGTGGATGCCCCTAATGGGATTTGAAACAAGTATAAGGTTTGAGACCCACTCCAGATAATCTATCGGCTGTATGAACCCTACATCTAGGAGTTTTTGTAATTCCATTTTGACCAACAATGCTATCTAGGGATGCATCTTTCTTAGTTTTTCTCTCATTGGCCTTACTTCAGGATACACAATTAGGTGATGAACCACAACCTTTGGATCAAGCCCAGGCATGTCAGTATAGGTCTATGCAAATTTTATCTTTCTTTCTTTTAGGAATGCAACCAGGAGTTCCTATTCTTCTGTGAGAAGTGATTCTGCATAGAATGTTATATGCAACATTTCCTCTATTCCCAAGTTGACTGGATTGCACTTCTCTGCTAAGGCTATTGAATTCTCCTAATGAATAGCACTAAGGAGAAGATTGAATCCTTCATCCTCTGACACCTCAGAGAGGTTTTCATTGTTGGATGTGTCCTTTATTTTTACTATTTTTGGGTCAGAGAGTGCCATAGTGTGGTTTTCACTCAAAGAACTAGAGATTATTCTCATATTTTCACTTTTGCGACTGAAGGATTCAATAATTTCCCCATAATAGGCATGTGTGTTGAGTATGATGTCAAATCTGGCCTTATAATCTTTGTATGGAATAGTATCCCACAATCCCATGAATACTGAGAGTGCCTCATTGTTTTCGGATGTGTCCAGAATTGGTGGTCCTCATTGGTTGTAATCAATGATTTAGAGATAGACTAGGTTTACTTCATGGGTTTGATGGTCTGACTCAAAAGAAAAGGTGCTAATCATGAGCAGGGAGGAATCCTCAAAGAGCATAGGTAAGTTAGTTATAGGATCCTCATCACTAGTGCACACATTAGTTACGTCAAAGGTAAAATTATCAATGACTCGACCTGTGGATATTCGTAACTGAAGGGTGGATGCTAATAGCTAAGGGGGAGTTTTGAAATTATTAACTGAGGCACCTCTTCCAAGTATGGTCACCTTAAGAGGGGTACATCTGAGGCCAAGATTTCTAATACGCTTCTCAACAACAATGGGTTCTAACAGGTCATTGTCATTCTACCCAAGTTTCTTGTTCTTATTGTAACTCATGCTAAGAATCATTTGTAGACCTTTGTTGTTCTCATCCATTAGAAGATAAGGCACGAGACTTTCATCTTGGTATAGGAGACTAGATATTTCTCTTTCATCAACTATTTCCCAACTTAGATCTCCCCAAGATTTGAATCTAGAGGGGTCTGCTTTGAAGGTTTGGGATGATGTTTCAGCTCGTTGGGGCTGCCCATGAGACCTAGGATATTGAGAAAACTCTCCTAATATGAAATCACTTTTCTTCATTCTATAATCCCCACACCTGTTGTCTTGGATAATGACCTTTATTTCAGAGATATCGGGAATGGTAGGTGTCTTTGTCTCAAAAGTGGAGGCTAATGTAGTTGGGTCTACATACAAAGTTGTAGGGCCTTAATTGTTCTTCGGGACTTGGGGGATTTTGTAGTATTTTGACTCCAAGTTCTTGTAGTAAGCAAAGGGCTTAGGATCACCATGGACTGTGACCTCTTGATTTTGATATGGGAATTTGATGCACTGATGGAAAGTTGATGTGACAGCTTGCATCCCATGGATCCACGGATGCCCCATGAGAATGTTATAAGGAAAATCAAGGTCAAGGACCTGGCATGTGGTTTCCATAATGGTTGACCCTACTTGAATAGGGAGCTAGATAGTGCCTTGAGACACTGTTTCCTGATCATCACATGCTCTGATTGTGATGCTCTTACCTTTTAAATAGCATCCTCTAAGAATCCCAAATTCTTTATTAGTTTGAGGGAATAGATGTTTAGACCTGTACCTCCATCCACCAAGACCCTTTTGACTTTTTTTTTATGAACCAGGACTTCAAGGTGGAGTGCATGATTGTGAGACAGTTGGGTGGGGAAGTCCTGATCGAAGAAAATTAGGAGACTTGTGGTGGTGATATTTCTGACCAGAGCTTGGAACTAGTTAGCATCAAGATCCATAGAGACTGTGGATGAAGCCAATTCTTTCTCTAGGATTTTTCTATATATAGGCGATATCTTTAACAACTCCATAATGGAGATTTGAGTAGGGGATCTTTTCAGCTAGTCTAGGAAATTGTAGCCATTATGAATGGATTTTAGATTGGAGGTGGATGCCCTAGGTGGCTATGATGGTCCAACAATGGTAACCTTGTCGCTACGTGTGGTGATTCCACAATCGGATTTGGCTCCTTTGATATTAATGAAAGTGACCATTTTATCCATGGATGCGACAACATGATCATACACAAGGTTCACATTGGCATACTTGGTCTTTATTCGTGTATATTTTTAGCTCTTGATTCTCAAACGGTTGCTCAACATTTATAATTTTGTCATCAATGAGGTCTTGGATCGGATTTTTTAACCTCATGCAACTAGATGTTGTGTGCCCCTTGATCTTGTGAAAATCACAAAGGTGGTTTTCATTGTACCATGGTGGTTTCACTTGGGGTTCTAGATAATTCTCATAGAGGGGAATCTTGATGAGGTTCTCATTTACCAGTTTCTTCATAACTGATTCAATTAGTTCCCTAAGGGCTATGTACTTTCTCTTGGGGGGATTTTTGTTTTGTGGGGGTGGTCCCCCTTGATTGTTCAAATTGTTGATTTGATTATTGGGTGGTTGTTGTGATATTGTGTTGGCTTGCGTGTTGTTTCGATTGTTTCCTTGTGATTGTTGGTATGTTTGGGTGTTTTGTTTTAGAGCACTGATTATGACCTTGGCATCCACCACACCGTCATTGGTGACATTTTTGTTCTTTTCCCGCATTTGAGGTTTTTCGTTATAGCTAGTGGATGGGTAGTTGTCTTGATTCTTTGGATATGTGGGTGTCCCTCCTTGTGTAATAAGGGATCATTTGATATTGAACACCTTGGGGATCAAATGGTCATACATGGTGATACATTGCATCTTATGATGGAATGCCAAGGTTTTCTCAAGGTTAGAAATGATGGTGCAAACTTGTTGTTCTTCCGACATGGCCCATTTGCTCCTATTGGCCTTGGATCACCATATTTTCAAGAAGGAAGTGAATGATTCCACCTTAGCTTGTTTAAGAGTAGATAGTTCCTCTAGAATGACATCCATACCTCTATTGAAAGCATAGTTTTTTATGAATGCATCTATAATCTCTTGGAAATTTTTGATGCTAGGAGGTAGGTGAGAGAACCATTCCATGGCAGGACCAACCAAGCTTCAAGGAAATAGTTGCATCATATATGCATCTTCATATGCGACCTCTATGCAATGTACTTGGAATTCCTTGATGTGATATTTAGGGTTTCCTATCCCACAATATTTGTCAAATTTAGGGATTTCAAATCCCTTTGGGAATGATACCATTGCAAGGATCTTGTCAAATGGATAGGGACACAAGTTGCTTGGTGTCTTTGTGGTTTTCCTCGATTGAAGATCTAGTACTTGCTGCGAGAGCAACTTGATTTGCATCATCACATCATTTTGTGGATCGAGAGGTGGAGTGAACGTGTTTTGAAGTTGTTGACATGTTCGAGTGATGGGTGGTGTTGGGTATGTTGGTGGGAGTTTTCTGCAAGCTCTATTGTGTGATCAAGGCTTGATGATATGCCTGAATTTGTTGTTGTGCCAACAACGCTTGTTGTTGGTCTTGTTGTTGTTGTCCCAACAACACTTGTTGTTGGTCTTTCTATTGTTGTGCCAACAATGCTTGTTGTTGGGCTAGTAATTGGGTTGCTTCTTGGTGCACTTGGTATTGTTGTAGGGATTGTTGATATGCTTGTTGTTGGGATGCTTGCAGTTGTTCCTAGTATTGAGCTTGCACTTGCACTTGCACTTGCTAAGCTTGGTATTGGGCTTGTGCCTGAGCTTGTGCTTGTGCTTGTTGGGAAGCTTGTGCAACCTGTGCTGCTTGTGCAGATTGAGTAGCTTGAGTTGCTTGTGTAGCTTGAGCAACTTGGGAGGCTTGTTGTTGATGTAAAAAGGATTGAGCTTGAGTATCCTATTGTTCTTTTTGTGATTGTTGCACTTGTTGTGCAGCTTGAGCTTGTTGGGCAGCTTGTTGTACAACTTGCATGTTTTGTGCTTTTTGTGCTTGAAATTGTTGATGTGCCTTTTGATAGGCCTGTTGTGTTGCTTGCAAAGTGATGCTATATTGATTGGACACATTTGGTCTCGGTGGTGGTGGTGGATTTGGAATGGTGTTTGTTGTTGTGATGAGGGGTGTTGTTGTATTGATGATGGGGATTTATGTGGTGGATGGTGCAATTGATATGCTTGGTCCTTGAGAGACCACATTTATGGATGGTGTGGTTATTTTTGTGTTGCTCAGATGGTTGCCACCTATTGCTGCAATATCAATGGAAAGGTCAGAGGATTTGGTATGATGTTTTGATTGATGATTGGGGGGTTGTTTTGACTTTGTTGATTGAGTAGTGGTAAAGGAGGTAGCCTTAAACTTAGGAGCATTGTGGATGTTAATGGTAAAGGTGGAAGTGGTGGAAAAATGGGTGGTGTATTCCCTTATGGAAATGATGATCATGAGGGGTCAATGATGCCCCCTTGTCCAAATATCCCACCTTCTCCTTGCAAAATCATAGGGAGAGAGGTTTGTATATTAAGAGGATATGTCAGTGTTGCGTGAAAAGAGGATGGGTCATTGGGGTCATGAAAGGTGAGCAAAACATATGGGTGTAGTGGATTCAATTGGACAGATTGACCCAATATGGTGTTTGCATCTAAATTTTGGTTGTTCACAAGGGGGTGTGTTTGTAATGCATGAAGAAATGAGCTCCCCTTGTTGACAATTGGTTGAGTTGGAGCAATGGATGATGTGATTTGTGGGATGGTTTGAGTGATACTTTGAAATGGAGGTGTGGATGAGATTGGGGACATAATCCCAAGAGGCTTCTCCACAATAGTGCTTACATCAAAATCAAAAGGGAGTTTAACCCCTTTTTTGGCTAATTCTAGCATGTATTGTGAGGGATTTAGTTTCATCATGGCATTGACAATTTTGTGAGTCTTGGGATTTTGGACCATTTCAATAATCTCATCTTGAGTCATCCCTAAAACATTGTTGGTGATGTCTTCCACTTTTCCACCTTCCTCTTGATGATCTTGTGGAAGTGGAGGAAGATTGCTCACGTGGGATTGCTAGTTCCAATGGGATTCATGTTGGGTGTGGTTTGACTCAAGTCACTAGAAGTGGATGTTTCTTTGTTCGTTTCCATGCACTTCTTGTGTTGAGATCTAGTTTGGACCATAAAATGAGGATCAATTTTTAGGAATGGGAGGTAAACCTTTAATTTCTTGGATTGATCTAAAATTTAGGTACAAAAAAGAAAGTCTAAGATATTTAAGGATCAAAAGGATGGTGATTAGATAGTGAGATATGGATGATTGTGAATGATTGAACTCTTAGGGAACCTTGAAGGGGATACTAAACTTTAGGAATTTTGGATTTGATATTTGATTTGATTTTGGATTGATTTGATTTGATTTTGAACAAGATGATAATTTGACTATGTAAAGAAGGATTCATCTACACACACCTAGTCAAACAAGATGATTTGGATTTTGATTTCAAAGGATTTTCCCAAAGTTTAGCATAAGGATTTTTTCAAGATTTCCACGAGTTGTTTATGAGTTGATTTTTTATTTTGATCCTAAGAGAATTAGAGAGACTTTTTTTACTAGACCAAGGTGTTGAAGAACATGCTAATACTTCCTTATGTGAGATACTCAAACCTTTGAAAGAGACTTGGATTTTGACAATAGTAAAATGAATACAAATTTGGATTGTTCCTTGATGCACGTTTATAACAAGGATTCCATAATCTCTATGAAGGATTCCATGATTGTGCTACAACAAGTTGCTTCTTCTACCTAGCAAAAAGGGAAGGAGAAGCTTGCTCATGCTCAAGGGCCTTCTCCTTCTGTGTCATCTACTTTTGCTTCTGCTTCTGATCTTACTGCAACACCTTCAACTCTCAATCCCATGCCTCGCATGGGAAGTACAATGGTGCCCACATGGTAAAGAGTGAAGCATCATGTCTTCAAGTTTCCTATTTTTCCCACAGTTCCTAGACCCATTGTCTATGGAAAGGGGAAGGGTCCTCATAGGGCTACTCTTGTGTCTCGGCCTATGCAGCCTCCTACTATTCCTCTACTTTCCCCTAAGGTAGAAAACTGGAAGAGGCCCTTCATCGAGGCACCTATTTTTGTTTCTCTTCTTTTGGTTGCTTTTTCTCTTGTGCTTCCTCCTCCTTCTCCTGCCCAGGAGACCTTCCTTCCATAGAAAATAATTACAAAGGATAATCCTATGGTTGAGCAACAACCTCTGATATATTCTCAAGCCACATCTTTCAGTGCTCGTAGCTGATGTAACTGGCTTGTGTTTGAGTGCAATTGCAGGTGAAAGGATTTGACCACTAAACACACCGCCTTGCAAAAGATAGAAGGGGATCCAATAACCCCTATTTCTATATCCTCTTTTGATGTCATTTCCTCTTTGCTCATTCCTGCCTCGGTTCCCATTGCCTCTATTTTGCTTTTGACTCCCCCAATGGGTCCTAATAATGCTCACCCCAAAAGGGTGCAATTTCTCATCACTCCCTCTATGCATCCCCCTCTTTTGATGTCCCTCCTAGATATCCCTCCATTTTCTTGGCCCATAGACATGTCACACATAATGGTGGTGTTTGTTACGATTTTATCTTCTTCCTCCCCAACTTCCACTTCTTTTTGTGGGGATTCCACATCCTCCGCTGAAGCACAAGATGGAGGATGAGCTTGCTGGAAGTGGAGGTCAAAAGAAGAGTTCACCTTCTTCAAAAGTTGGTTTTGTCTTGTCTTGCATCATCTTTGTGATGGGGGCAGCCCCTGCTTCCCTTGAGTTTGTCACTGCCCCTCTCAACAAGGTTGATAATTACCCTTAGGTGTCTTGTTCTTCTCCCACCCGATTGACACATGACACCCCAATAAAGTGCATGTTTAACTCGGTGGATGAAATATCAGCTCTATCCTTGATCTTTCCAAGATCAATGAGTTGTGTCTCACAGGAGCTCGGTGAAGAAGACCTTGAGGGACCTTCGTCCTTGGCCCTTGTTGTGTGAGTCAGAGGGTACCACCCTTTCTATCTCGCTGTTGCAGGCTTGACCTCCCTCCCCCTACAATGATCTATATTGGGAGTAGGATGACCTATTGGTTGATGAGGACTAGGGTGGTACCTCTAATTTATCTATATCATAGATTTTTCTTATGTGTTTGTGTTCCCATATTCTTGTATTTTTGTGTTTGTGATCCTACCTAGAGGACCCTTGCTACCCTTGTAGGTGCTTGGATACAAGCACATAAATTTTTTCGTGCACTTCTTCTATGTGTATCATTATTTTTATATATGTTTTTAAATTGTATCTTTTGGAATTGGGGATGATGTAAAGTGTTGGGGTAATTAGGCTTTCTTCCATGTTGACCTAATTTTTTTATTTTTTTACTTTGTCTTCAAGTGCTCTTATTAATTTTTTGAGAACTTTAGGGATTGATGACCATTCATTAATACACTATGTTATATCTTTCTATATCTATAAGAAGATCTGACCTAAAGTTCTTAGATCCCCTTGCCTCTCTTGATTTCTTCGTCTATGTCTGCTCTTGACGTTGTGGTTCTTATGTGTTGTCCCTTGCATGGGTGAAAACATACCATGAATACATCTCATCATGTATCTCATGCCACAACATCTTTGCCTCTCCTTTCTCTCCTTAGGATGTCATGTACTCTTTTGTGCAACACATAACATCCTAAGGGGGGGATACCATGTTCTAATTTTGAATTTGGTGAATTATTTTGAAAAGGATTCTTTGGTGTAAATTTTAAAATGAATTCCTTGCTAAAATAATCTCTTATTGAAGCCTCTGATTTTCCAAAATATTTTATTCTCTCAAGACTCTTGGATGAAATTTTCTTTTGAAAAGGATCTCGTATGTGAAGAGTTTGAATATTTGCCTTTGAAAAGGAGCACTTTTTCTAAAATGAAAGAGTTTGAAAAATTTCCTTTGAGAAGAAGCATTCTTTCCAATGGATTCCTTGATGAAAGGATATTTCAAAAGGATTCCTTGATGGAAGAATAACGTGTGGAAAATATGGTGTCTTTCAACTAGAGCATTCCTTTAAATGGATCCCTTGGTGTTTTGAAGGGTTTCATGCCAAAGGAACCCCCTTTGAAATATTTTCTAAAGTGAACTCTCTGGTGTCTTGCAAAATTGAGTTTATTTTACTTGAATCTATTTGATGTTCCTATGTCTTGATATTAGACATTGTATATCCTTGCATCTAGCTTGGGGGAAACTCGACTAGACCTGTCTTTTCTATGATTGTAATACAACAGAGTTTGTAGTAGCCACAAGCTAATCTATCAATGTGTGTCTTGTGTCTATCTAATCAGGATGTGTCTCATCATGTTGGATTGTGTGTCTTATGAATGTGTATCTTATGATTTTTTGCCTAACATGTTTTGTCTATAGCCTAACATGTTTATGGTGAGATCACAACTTTATTTGTAGGACTAAGAACCTATGAATCCACCTCTCTTTCATGTTTAGTTAGCTTTGCAGGACTGATAACCTATGGAGCAATTTCT
The DNA here is from genome assembly GCA_007258455.2 of Sequoia sempervirens. Lineage (NCBI taxonomy): Eukaryota > Viridiplantae > Streptophyta > Pinopsida > Cupressales > Cupressaceae > Sequoia > Sequoia sempervirens. The sequence continues at coordinate 8,470 of VDFB02104932.1, read as the reverse complement.
TCCTTCTTCACGTCCAGGTGGGTCGAATCAAAGATCTACTTCCTCAACACTATTGGTATATTATCTTCAATGTCTTTCTACTTTAGCTCACATCTATACTAACACATATGCTTGATAAGTGGTGGAAAAATGTAATGGCATGAATTTTCACCCTAGGAAAATTCCCCATTTATTTACCCTTACCTTAGAAATTATAGGTTTGATTATGCAAACTTGCCACCATCAGCTTATTTCTTTCATGCGACCCTGTCTTTTTACGTTGTTGGAGGAATTTATTTTAGGGATGTGTACATCACACAAACATTTATGCATTGCACTTATGTCCTAACGAGATTCCTACCTCTGGAATCTATAGAGGTGTTACATTTATGGTTGGCTACAAAGCTAACATCTTTTGTCAACCCTTGAATGATGAAAAACAACTAGTTAAATCCATTTCAAGCATTCAAATTCATTCTTTCATTCCTTCATGTAGATTTCTCATTCCTTCATACAAAATCTCACGCTCTTCTTAATCACTCTTGCTTCTTCTAGTTGTTGCAAGCTCCCTTCTTAGACTCCGCAACACCTTATTATTGTTGTATTATTATTTTTTGCAAGGTCTGCAAAAATATTTCCTCTTGGAAAGGCGTAGCCTCTCATCATTTTGTCCTCTTAGCCTTGAGTGCTAGTAGGAGAGAAGGTGATTTCCTCTTGTTATTTATTTGCATTATTGTGTCTTATAGAGTAGCATTTAGGTTGTCTTCATACTCTATTTGATATTGTCTTTGTTGTCTCTTATCTATCAATTTCTCTATATCGTTGCATATTTGGTTGTCTATGGAGGTGGGAAATCCAAAACGAGGGTCTAATTGAGGTAGACCTAGAAGCAAATCCCAAAATTTTACATTTTTTCATGTTTGTAGGTGTTGGTTCATTCATTTGGAGTTATAGTTGAAGGATTGAATTTCGTGAGTGGAAAGGTACCTTTTCCAACTCTTTCTTTGTCATTTTCATACTAGAATAGTTGTCTAGTATTATTCTTATTGTACTTTCTACTTTCTATATTTTCTCTATCAAACTGTGAAACCTCAACAGTAGGGTCATAATTAGGCCCTCTGTGTTTTTTGGTTTTTTATCAAACCTTTGTCCATAGAGGACACTAATGTGTCCCTAAGATGCCAGTGTGTTGCAATAGAGCCTAATTTTTGTGTTGTCATCCTTAGACAGTGAGTTGTCTAGTATGTAGTCTAAAACCTTTGTGGTCGACTCACCCAATTCTATATACACCTATTTTTAGTAGAGGGGATATAATGTGATATTTTTCCTTCCTTTTTAGCCTCTCTCTCAAACTGTAAAATAACTTGAGGTAGTTTAGGGTAGTTCATTCCTTGAGGCTCTCCCATTATCTGGAGCCTTGAGGGTGACAAACCCCCCTTCTCTATAGTGTGTTTCAACTTCCATGTCTAAATTTCTATAACATCTAAGGGGTTATCACAAAACACATTCTCAAATTGTTTATATGGCATATTATCAATTTAAAAAGGTGCTCATCCTTACATATCCAAACTAGCACATAGGTATATTGTGACACTTGTATTGGGATACATTGTGCACTAGGTATAGTTTGTGTAAGGGAGTATCCAATCTACTAATCATCACCAATTACCTCGGGGAAATCCCCTTGGTCTTACAAAGCCAGAAGTGAAGTATCCAATTGGTTCTAAGTTACCCAGCCTAAAGATAGGTTTGTGGTGATCATCCCAAGTCTGACATCCGTGACACTTGGGACATTACCAAGACTTGGGGAATTGGGGCCTACGACTCAAGTCACCAACATGAACATGAAACATAGAAAAATAGGTTAGGGGTTCAAATACATAGGATTTTATACTAAATTTGGGATATTTCACCAAACTTACTATAAATAGAAAGGGAAAAATGGGGTGAATGAACCTACCTATTCTTCTGTTTCATTCAAGAAATCAGATCCCTCAAGTTAAAATCCACTTTCATCCCTTAGGTGAGTGAAATCTTTGAGGAATCTTGCAGTTTCCATTTTTTGTTAGGACAGGGGTCTAGGTCAAACAACACTTTGGGGAGAAATATTATAAATAGAAAAACATCTCCAAAATGCAATCTATCACTTGGATTTAGTAGATTAAGCATAAAACTAAAGGAACCATCAAATTTTCTGGAAAATCTAGAAGGAATAAATGTTGTGTACCTTTCACCAAATGGTGTTTTCAATAGCTATTTGAGGATTCATTTTCCTTATGACGAATGGGTCCTAGGGTAGGGCCTTTTAAAATTTGTTTTTGGGTCCTCTGCTCCTATGTCTGCACTTCTAGATTCTCATTTTTCACATCGTACAGTCAAAAATAAATGCAAAATCCAAGTTTATTTAATGAGACAACAAATAAAACTTTGTAATTTTGCACTTTTAAGATCTTCAACTTTTCTTCAACCTACAAATTTGCAACGCACAAATCAAGAGGGAAAATGTTTTATTTTTGGTGAATGGGTGCTTTCCTTGGTCAAATCTTGTTTTGGTAATCAAACCTTGAAATGAATAAAAATAGTATGAAAAGGATGATGAATGAGCAACTTAATGCCACAACTCACCAAATCCTTGAATAAACCTTGGAATGTAAATCTACAACTTGCATGAAATGGCTTCAAAGGATGTGGATCTTGAACCTTGAATCTTGACTTGAAATAATGCTTTGAATGCTTGAATGGATCATGAAACCTACATCATCATATTAGCTCCAATAACATGCATGATGCAAAAAGACTTTGACATGAAAATTGGATCTTGGTTTTTGCAATAAATCTTCAAAAAATATGCTCTTGAATGCCTTAAATTTCTCTTGAAATACTCTTGATCTCATAAAATTTTTATAGTAATGCTCACTTCAAACTTTTCTAGGTGAAACATAGTGAAATAACTTTATATTTATGGATATGTATCCTTAATTTTCTGAAATTCAAATATCACAAGCTAACATCTGAATATAGATTTGAATATGTTAAAACATTGCCAAAAATAATAATTTAGATTTAGGTCCTAGGTCTAAGGGAGGACCCATTCTCCCATGGGTGAATGGGTCCTAGGTCACTCACCTAGTACACACATTGATCAATGAGAAGTGTTATGTTAAGGCATTAATGAATGTCGGGTTTCCTCTTCGGAAAATGTGATTAATTAGGCTTGGATTTGAGTTAAAGGGGCCAATAAAGGAAAATTAACCTTAATTAATTAAGGGAGCCCTAAATAAGTGTGAAAGTGTAAAGGGGTACACTTACAAAACTAGATTAAGGAAAAATTAAGTCCATTTTAATTAATAGGGCCCTAAACTTAATGTGAATAACATATTACAACACTAAATTAAGGTATAATTAAGTCTGAATTAACATTAATTCCAGATTAAGTGTGAAAATGTAAAAAGAATACATTTTTCTACACTAAATTTAGGCCCCACTTTAGTGAGAGGATGAGCACAAGCAAAAACTCACACTAAAGTAGACATTCAAGGCATATGTATGCAACAATGAAAAAGATACTCAAGAATACATCAGACTTAAAATAAAAGGTAAAATAAAAAGGTGGATCAAGCCTTAATTTTCCAACACGATGTAGAACATGCCTCAACTATTTGTCCAAAAGAAAAAGGGTGGATCAAGCCTTAACTATCCAACACAATGTGGACCACGTCTCGGCTATTTGTCCAAAAATGTTCACAAGTGGAACTTGATTTCCACTATGCAAACAATAATGACACTCACTTAGGGCTAATGTAACCTCAAGCTATCCACTAGGTGAGCCCCCAAAAATGTGGCTTAGTGAGAAATTCATGCCAAGTCTATAGGCTCTCACTATACTAACCATACCAATGCTATCCCTTTGATAACTCCGATAGGGTGCCACAAAAAAAAGACTTCAAGCTTCACAAGGTTAACTTGAGCTATATTATGTTCCCTAAGAGGACAAGTCAAGGACAAAAGAATTGCAACCTTAGGGAACATAGTGCGTAGCATTACTACCAAGAGGAAAGTTGTATGCTAAGAAATATCATGCTCTCAGAGGACATCAAACCCAATGACACCACCAAGAAAAAGATGCATCACAAGAAGAAAGAAAATCACACAATGAAACTGTAGACATCCAAATTTGACCACTTCGATATGTTCAAACTCGTCTCCTTACTCATCCCTTTACTCATCTATTTCATCCTCTTCACCAATATTAATTAAATCATTCATTTAATTAATATTTCATCATTTGTATAAGATTCCTAAAGCATTTAATTCAATAATTAAATGCTTTTACCTTTTACTTCTTCCTCTCTAAATTAAATAAATACATCACTTTATTTAATTTTGTCATGTGACTTCTTTGAATTTAAGTCAATTTTTAATTCCTCTTTTTCTCTTTCATTGTCACATCCTCCATCACTTTTTCTTAATCCTAATCAACCTCTTAACCCCATCATTAGGGATATGCACATAACTAATCCTTGATTAGGATGTGTCACATCCTCCAACTTTTGGAAGTTGGATTCTAATCTTCATTAGCCACTAATTTTCTTCTGATCGTTGAATAGTTAGTTTAATCAATTCCCCTTTTAGACAACTCTCCCCATCCCCCAAGGAATTTTTAATTCACTTTTATTCCTCCATAACCCTCTTCTAATCTAGATTAATTTAATTAATTCTAGATTAGGATGTGCACACATTAATTAAAAAAATTAATGTCACATCTTCACATCTTCTAATTTCTCCTTAATATTTCATTAATCCTCTTAATCATGTGTTTTCACAACCTTAATCAAAGTAATTAGCCACATTTAATATGTTTTTTTAGTCAACCTTTTCATTTGTCTTTCTTAGCATTGACCCTCTTTCCCATGTGAATTTAAAATTCACATTTATTCCTCCTAGAATCCCCTTTTCCCATGCATCTTCTAGAATATTTGACTTGTCACATCAAGTCGCATGCAGACAAGTGCTTCCCTTTTTGGAACCTTTTCTTGTCCATGAGATTATTCCACGCATGTGAATTTTTCCATTTATTTTCCCAACTACTTTCCTCTTCCCATGGAGATTTTTGAGGAATACTAAAATATCTCTCATGTCACTTTGCAACCATTTGAGAACAAGAAGTTTCCTTTTAAAGCAATCTTCTCCTCCCCCAATGTACTTTCAGGGTACATGTCCTTCTTCCACCTCACTTACACATCATCACATCCTAGGCCACTTCACCTTGCACATGTCAAGATGTGAGGGCTTGTGAATCCTTAACTCACCATAGCCCTTCATTCTGGCCTTGGTGGCTTAATCTCAACCATTGAATTCTCTAGAGAATTCAAATTCTTCTATAAATACCCCCTCTTTTCTCTCATTTAGGACCTTATGCATTTGATACCAAAATCTTGCCATTTTTCCATTTGAAGCCATATTTAGCCAATTTGCACATTTTTCCCTTATCATAGCACTTGAATCCACCATTATCACACTTTCAATTCCATCTTGCATCTTCATCTCATTTTCCATTCAAGGAGCAACGTCATGAATCACATCAAGGGCCAACCAAAGGATCGATCTGAGACAAGGTATAACCAACTTATTTGTTATCTTTATTTTGTTTTGGATTCAACTAGGCTAATCATGAGGTAGTCTTGCATTTGTTTTCTTTGCATTTCTAAGTTGTTTAGCATTTTTAGGGAGATCACAAACACTTGCACACATTGTATACCCATCAGACCAACTCTTGCCACAAGGAATGTCAAAATTTCAAAATAATAATTCCAATGTATGCCCCCACTTTAAAGAAATTGCTAACACCATTGCTATGAGAAATTTGTACTTTAAAGGAGCAAATATTTAATGATAACCAATTAAGAAGACATGAGAGATTATTCAGAAATCCCTATTCCAATTCATATGTTTCCAAATGAAGTTATGTCATGAATAAGGGGTTTCCCTCAACATGCAATGCTAAAGGTAACATAGAAAGAAAGTATGCCACATGTGAGCCAACTTAAGGCATGTCATCCACATTCCAAGCTTGCTCTTATATATACATGGAAGATAGTCAACTAGCCAAAAGAGACAATGACAAGTGCCATACTAGGACAAGGCTACCTAACCCCTTGCCCCTCAAGGATAAAAGGTGAGTCAAAAAATGGATGATGATATGTTGCTCCTTGTGAAAAGAAAATATGATTGCATAAAGCCAAGTTTATACCCTCATACATGATAGTGAATATACTATGATACTACAACTACCACATGAAAAGAAGTAGCAACTAATGTTATTAATTATAATGATTAGAAAATGTATCAACTTGATGCATATCTAATAAGATATTCCCCCATGTAGTATCTATTAGTTCAGGATGCACCAAGGTTAAGGTTGGCTTAGAAGAATCTTTGGTGATAGTGTTTGTATTGAGTGAAGGTGTTTTTGATGTTTTTGTTTCTTTCAAAAGACAATAACCAAGACCACTAGTGGTTTCTTGTGTGTTAGGATCTATAGGGACATAGATAACTTGTTCTCTAGCACCACATCCTTTTCCACTATAACCAAGTTGTTTCATAAATTCATAACCTCTTCCATAAAGCATTTTCATTTCTTTCAAATCCAATGGTTGTTTGTAATCATCTTCATCAATGTTTGTTGTGTAATTTATTTCTTCTCCTAAAGTGGTTGAGGTGGATGATTTTGAATTTTGTGTTGACATTATTACTTGTTCTTTTCTCTTTTCATAATTTTTTGTTATGATCTTCAATTTCCCATCAAATTTAGGTGTGAAATCTAATGATCCCCAATCATCTTCCATTAACTTTGTGACTTCTTCAATATGCTTTTCTTTTTCTTTTTATTGTATGGGTTCCACTTCTGTAGTTGATGTCAATGTATTCAAAGGATTTTCCTTATCTTTCTCAAGTTGTAAAACACTGTAAGGCTTAGGATCAACTTTCATTGTATATAGTTTGTTGTTGTAGACATACTTCATTATACGATGAAGAGTTGAAGGCATTGCTTGCATTTTTTGAATCCATGGTCTACCTAAAAGGTTATATGAAATTTCTTGAGGCATGACATGGATAAGAGTTTGTAACATGACCTTTCCAACAATAATAGATAATTTGACCACACAAAGCGGTTGTTTCCCTACATTATCAAATCCATGGATAGATAAAGAGTCTGATTTTATTTGGCTTTTGTCTACTCCAATCTTATCCAAAAGGTTTATGCTACATATGTTAAGGGTTGAGCCATTGTCAATAAGGGTTCTCTTTATTCATTTTCTATTAATAATGGATATGATCATGAAAGCTTCATATTATTTTTGAACCTCCAAGGAGGGTAATTCGCTTTGGTGAAAAGCAATGTCTAGATTAATTGCATTCATTCCTTGAACTAGGTTTTCTATATCATTTGGATTTGCACTAAGGGGGAACCACAGCTTCCTATAATGCATTTTTAAGCATACTATGATAACTAGGTGAGGATTTAATAAGATCCCATAAGGATATCTTAGTGCAGGTGTATTCTTAAGTTGTTCAACAAGATCATACTCCTTTCCACTATGTAAAGATAAATGCAGAGCACTAGGAAAGATAGGTTGAGGCAATGGTAATGAAGTAGGAATGGTTTGTGGTTTCCTATTGTTCCTTGTATTGTATGTATGAGAAACAACATTGTAACTTGGTTGTTGTGAAACATTGTTACTATCAATTTTCCTTGTAAAGTTCAAGATATCTCTTGGAGCTAAGGATTTCTTTTTAGGTGGCTCTAAGATAAGCACAGGTTTTTTTTGGACTTGAGGTTGATGTGAGGGTGGGTAGATTGTAATAAGTGGCTCAGGAGAATGTTTCAAGGGATATTTAATGTGCATGACCTCAAAAGGCTTATCCTTATTTTCATGCTCTTAGTGAAGGGGAGTCTAATGTCACTTCATAATATTCATCTAATTCAGCCACATTACTATTGTTTGAAAGAAATGTATCCTTTTTATGATTTTATTGCACCGTGATATCTACCCTAGTAGGAGATCTTTTAGGAGAGGAGAAAACAAAATTTTGATCACACTCCATGGTTAGATTTTGTAAGATAGCTTCATCACAAGTAAGGGAAGCATTAAGATAAGAATAACTGCAATTTTATTTATTACCAGTGATTGGATCCTTTCATTCAAATAGATCTTTCCAAATGGTAGGAGCATTAGGAAAGGGACAAAGAAGATTCTCATGACTCTTAATGAGTGTATCTTCTAACACCAAACTCTCTTCTTCATAAATGGGAGAGATATTACGAGAAGAAAAAATGCGATTGTCATGGTTATCTATGATTACATCCCCTTGTCCTATAATATCTTCCTAAATAGGATTTTCATAACTCTCAGTCATTGGATCTCATAACATCAACATATCCTCTTCACAAATAGAAGGGATTTTTTTAGAAGAACAAATGTGATTATCA